>JAOVVB010008550.1:0-16876 GCA_028570985.1 Heterobranchus longifilis | reverse complement strand
TTTCATACTGAGTTTATGGTCTCAATCTCTAGTTTCAAGTCTTCTTCAATACAACATGATGTTCATTTAGTAAATTAAGGTCACATTAAGAAGAAAACAGACAACAAAGCAGGGGATGTTTTGGAGCGTGGGTGCCATTTGATTGACAGGCCGACATGTCAGTGACAGGACAGAGGCTTAGCAATGCTAGCCATGCTAACCCTGTGTACATTTAAATAGACGTGAACTTGTTTTGGCTGTAGTCTGTGTTTTTGTCTTACAGCTTTGACCCTTTCACAGTGTGTTTTCACTTCATAAAAGTTTGTTGTAACACTTCGTTACTGGTCATCGAAAAAAGTCTTGTTCAGCGTTTGGCAGCACCGTGCTAACCAAGCTAACTAATGAGCGCTAGCGTTAGCTGCTAACTTGAGGGAAAGTTTGCTGATTTTCAGCCGCCTCGTGTCACTGCAGTGAACGACACGAGTGTCCAGCTGTTAAAAATCCACCAGAGGATTCGCGTCAGCTGGTTGAAAATCTGCAAGCTTTCCCTCGTTAGCGGTTAGCTTATTATTGCCATTGAAACGTCACTGCGCGTTGGCCGCGTTATCCTCCCCCTGCCTCTTGACCTGGTAACATAACATCGGTTTCAAAACAGCAAGATGGCGATCAGGAAGTGGCCAAACTCGAGGCTTCAAAACAGGAGTCCACAAACCAATGGGTGATGTCACTTTTACTGTCCATTCTTTTTATACAGTCTATAGTAAAGAGACGGACAGACAGACAGACAGACAGGTACAGGTTTACCTGGCAGGACCTTTCGATGTAATCTCTTCCACACGGTGAGTTTAATGTCGTTGTGGTTGAAACCCGTTTTAAAGTTCAGAGAGCTGAAGATTCTCTCCTCCTTCTGCTGGAGCTCCTGGATCTGTCTGAACCTGAGGACGAGTCTAATATTTAGCACTGAATGTTTAAACTCCAAAACGAGTTGATTGACGACATGTTTGTTTGTTTGTTACCTCGGAGCGATCGATCCGTACTTCTGTAAACAGAAACAAAGATATTATTTTAGATATAGCCATGGACTGTATGAAAAAAGATGGACAGAGCTTCCAGGACTGAAGAGTGTAATGCAGAAGTGCCTTAAACCTGCATTCTTTCCGATGGCCAGCAGGGGGCGACTCCACTGGTTGCAAAAAGAAGTCAGATTGTATAGAAGTCTATGGGAAAATGAGCCTACTTCTCACTTGATTTATTACCTCAGTAAACAGTTTCCTAATGAGTTTATGGTCTCAATCGCTAGTTTCAGGTCTTCTTCAATACACTGGGATGTTTATTTTGTAAATGATGGTCCCATTTAGAGTAAAATAGACAATAAAGCAGGGTATGATTTAGAGCGTGGCTACCTCGTGATTAACGAGTCACCGCCATAACGACCTGTCAAATAGCAATGCGTATCCATGGCACTGTGTATATTTAAATAACTGTGAATTTGTTTTTGCGTGTTTGACCCTGTCACTGTGTGTTTCTTCTTTTAAACAGAATAGACTTTCAAGCTTAGAGAAGGAGAATACCTGCAGGGGTGTGCATTGTGTTCTTGCTCTGCAGTGCATTTCATTAACAGGCTACTAAATCTGTTTAGATGCATAAGTAATCTCCCCAAAGTGGAAGAATAGGCAGATTTTGTTTTAACAAGAAGCAAAAATTCTTACTCAGCCTTTCAGCATCTTAAGATGTAGCAGTTCTCATATGAGACAAAAGCTTATATTGCATGCTGTCATTTCCTATACCTATATCAATTCTGCTGGCCTGTTGCAGCTCTTGTGCCAGTGTGGCCTGTGTAGAGAATCAATGCAAAGGCTTATTTCAATCTCTAAGCCAAATAATGTTATTAGATATCAGTGGTTACTGAGAGGCAAAGGGAGGTCATATTTGGCAGGAAATACCATTACATCAGAATTTATGAAAATCAACACTCAACTCAGCAGTCAAAACCTCAGAGGTGGACCTTTGCAATACAACAAAAATGCAGTACAAATTAAAATGTAGTCCTGTAATACTCCTGGACTTCACCTATAATTCTACCTTTTGTTTTTTTTCTGAAATACACTTCATGACCAAAAGTGTGTATAGTGTATGTCCATACTTTTATATACATCTGGGTTATTTCTCATGTTTTGGTACAGGCCCCTAAGCTCCAATTAAGGGAAATCTTACAATACCATCTGTGTCGGGGGCTTTACACGGCTCTCACCTTAAACCCATCCAACACCTTTGACACAGCCGACTGCGAGCCGACCACGCTATGAGAATAGGAGCAGCCAGGTTCCAAAATCATGCGGAAAGCCTTCCCACAACAGTGGAGGCCAATATAGCAGCATATCAATGTCCATGGTTTTTGGAATGAGATGTTTAACAATCACAAATGCGTGTAATGTCCGATGCCCACATACTTTGTTTTAGATGTGCAGATACTTTTAGCCATAAAGTGTACCTGACATGACAACTTCTAAATTAGAAGCTGCTACATTTATTCAGAGTGATTTTTGCTAATTAAATCATGCATATTTAATTCAGTTTCACTGATGATTCAAATGTCACCACAATTAAGTGATAATTATACCGTCCCCAAATCCTCTTTGTGTCTCTTTTCATGTATATATTTAAGCACATACTCTTGACTTGATGACCTTTTTTTTAAATCTTAAATTGTAATTTGCATTTAAACACAGTAGGACTTGCTCTCTCACCTTGCGTCTGCTAGCGTTGCCCTGACAATCGCCCACACTGCCACAAAAATAGCTGGAACACCTGAAATTAAAAAACAAAAAAACAATAAGCTGTACTGATTGTCATATACTTTGTTTACCTGATTAATAGTCAAGGTCACATTTCAATTTAATTTCCTACACATGATACTGAGGAAGCAGAGGTGTGATGTAATTATAGTTAATGGATACACTCTTTTAAATCGCACGAGCAGGAACCAGACTCTGGGTGAGCATTAACTCCTTTAGGAAATTTAATGAAACTGAAATGAAAACCCTCTCTTCTCTGTCACCACCCTCAAGTTAAAACTTATGTGTCACTTATTAAAACAACAAGGACCCCAGAGCTATTACTGCGGTCCTTGCATGAAGATCCACATTATCATACATACTGGTACTATTTCTTGTTGATTGTGATGGTAAAAAAAAAAAAAAAAGCATATGATTCCCATTTAATCATCGGCACCCATTTTTTCCATTTTATTTATTTTTTTGTGCTTTTATAATGAGTATATACAAAAACACAAATTGGAGGCAATTACACAGACCCCGACTGCACCAATTGTTTTCTATGGATACGTTCAGAATGCAGGCAAATCCAATTTGTTTCTCTTGTTATTTGCAAGTGATCAGATTGGATTTGTGTGACCAGACATCAACAACCTATCTGCACAGGTTGCCATCAGGACCCAACATTTACTTTTTTGTCCAAAATCTACCAGACACTCAATAGATTACCATTGTTTTTTTTGCTAGTAAGTGAAGCAAATCTACTAGCCACTTGTATATTTTACCAGCCATTGGCTAGTAAAGGGTGCTAATTTTGGACCCTGGTTGCCGTGGTAACGATGTAGGCATCAGTAGCCATGTATGCTGACGATGCGGCTAACTAGCTGCTAACTATAAGCCAGTCACTAAATTAGTAAAATATAACAACTTAGTGCTTCATCCACACACACTTGTCACAGCACAGGAAAGCGCATCGCTATCGTCAGATGAGTGAGAACTTTGTTCGGCTTATTTTCTTAAATGTTAACCAGTGTAGCATGTCGTCAGCTCTCCTCTCGGTGCCGTAGTCTGTCAGTGGCCAGGCTGAGACGCATCTGTAGAATTCCGTTTGAAATCGCATTTCAAACCACCTCCAAATGTGGTTTGGATCCGTTTTTGTGTTGTTTTACTTGGTCTCTCACAGGACACGGAACAGTGGTCTCCTGGGTGAAAGTCCTGTATTTGTTTGACCCCTACTCAGACTTTGGTGCTCTTTATACTACATCACCTGACGTCATTTGCTCCTACTATAATTACTACAGCCACTAGATGTTGCAGACTGACAACAAATGTAAATATGGGTAGTAATAAGCTGCTTGCACAATTGACCTATACAGTTTTTTTGGGTAAGGACGGTCACGCATGTCCTATCCACCAGTGTTGACATGCGTCAACTCTCAAGAGAAGTAGCAATTCTGTATCTTTCACTCTCTAGAACAGCACATGATGGCTACTGTATCTGGACACATTGGGGGCATATCCAGCGTGGTCTTTTGGCGTAAAATGAAGCTACATGATGAAGCCAGTGTGTGTCGCACGTTACTGTATACAAACCTGCTGTGCTCGCTGCAGTATTCACACTTATTCCATACAACCACCATGCAAAGACATATCTAAACTTTCAGAAGCCCTAATAAAGTCAAGAAACGCTACTTCTTAAAGAAACTTAAAATTGCACCATTAGTTTCTTTAAGTTGTGTGGGTCGCTATTGATTCCGCTTTCACTCCGCTTTTATTCCATCAATTTGTTAATTTGTAAGAAATTACCAGCATAGATTCTATTTGTCTTAATGTATGAACGTAGGAACTTATCACACCTGTTCTTTGGATCAATTCTGAGTTTAAGATTTTGTTTAGATTTGCATACTTTGTACTTCAAAGAGGCAAAGTATCGTCACCTTGGGAATAAGCATTCAAATGGTATTATAGATAGAATTGCAGCAGATTAAAACAATCCTGTGGAGGGAAAAAGGCACCGTGGAGAAATGCTGCATCTGTAGGAGCCAAGAAGATCATCAACAGTCACATTAACAATGCACACATTCTGTTTGCTCGACTAACCAACCACCCGCTTCGAATGTTATCACACGATTTAATGCGCCAATAACATGCTTATCATCCTGATACATATAGGTCAGTAGGGGCCGGCTCCCCACACCAGAAGGTCCAGAAGGCCTTTATCAGCGTATTGAATGGGGCTGATACCAGCCCATTCAATTCAATTCAGACTGTCAGCCCATTCGATATGCAAATAACTGCCTTCTAGAAGGTCCAGCATGCCCCTACTGACCCATATGTATCAGGATGATAAGAAATCATATCAGCACAATCAATCATGTGACAATATCAGAACCAACCCTCTGAATCAACAGAGGAGTCCTGCAGTTTTTATTATTTGATGCATTATCTAGCTATAATAATTTAGTTCAACTAGCAGGGAATGTGATAGATAATGCATCTGAAATGACTTAGAACACATCAACAATCTTAAGTGATTGCGTAGGATTGTGACCGACTGACCTCTCTGAAGAAATGTCTCTTCCTTCTTATCATCCCCTGAAGCACCTCCTCTAAATATGGCAGCTTCATTATGGTTACCATGATTAATCAGTTAAACCTTAACCAGATGATAACTTCCTCCATCTTTCAATTTATATTCATATATGCATTTTTAATGAATGCTGCATCTTATCTGCGGCTAAGACTGAAAAACCAAAAAAAATGAAGAAAAGAGAGATAAACAGAGGTTGAGAGAGCTTTTATGGGAGTGTGAGAGGAGAGTAAAGTGCAGGGATGTAACCATAATCTTACGGTTCACTGAGCACAGCACTGAAACAGCAAATAATTATGGTATTTCTTCAATGGGCACTTGAGCTACTGATGATGATAATAGGACATTTTCATCTATTTTACCAGCTAGTCAGAGGATCAGATTTGACATCCCAGTTTTTTTTTTTCTAACCTTTGGGCTTCTGCCGTCCATGTTAACACAAACAAACTAAAACATTCTTTTGTTTCTTTTGTCCACATTACAGTGAAATCTATCAGACATGTCTTCTCTGCACAGGGTTTGTTTTCACTATAAATGATTCCCCTCTTTTCTCCAGATGAAGTCACGCTATCAAGCCAAAGTAGCACAAAATGTGTGCTGCAAAAATATTTGGGTGTCCAGGGAGAGAATTAAGCATGCAAACATGCATTTGCATGAGTGACATGACCTGATCTCACAGAAATAGTGTGTTGACACCAAATTACATGGTGGGGTCACATAGTGTTACAATTACGTGCCACCACGAGTACCATGTTTCCGTAAGTTTCGGTAGGTTTAGAAAAAAGAAGAAAACATTTACATTTACGTGAGTTTCGGTAGGTTTCAGTACGTTTAGAAAAAAAATCTACATTTCCATGACCAGCAAAGGATCTCAACAGACTTTCCATTGATTGACATTGTTCTTGTGGTGGCACCACGTTATTTTAACACAATGTGGTCGTGGTTATTTCACATATTTCTGTGAAATCTCTGTGTAAAAATGTGTTTGTTTTTTTAAAGTGTTTCATGAGGAAAGAGATGCATTCATGTGTGTTGACTTGTCTGTAGACCTGCAGGATACACAGTGTGTTTTTGTGAGTAACTCTGGATGTAACAGAGACTCCACAGGGCCCCTTTAACAAGCAAACATTCTCCAAACTTTACCAGAATCCCCACAATCAGATATTTTGGAGACTGCTAAAAGTCATGCTGTACCTATTTCACGCACAGGTGCTGGTATCACTGTGCTTTAATGTGCTTTAAATCCGGAAGGAGGGGTGCTGTTGCAGAGCGGTGTGTAAGAGTGAATAAAATGAATAAATCCCCTGACAAGTCACAGAATCAGCTCTGTATCAGTGTTGCCCCTGTAGGTAAATCCAACCCTGCTGGTCTGTAGTCAATAAAAACAAAATCAGTAGGCAGGTCAAGAAGCATTGTTATTATACTGAAGCACAACACTGCAACTCATACTGTTAGTTTACAAATGATGGTTTCATGATGGAAAAAGACACAAGTCTCAATGTTTAGCCATAATTAAGCCTAATTAACAGCAGGACACTGGACAATGCTTCTAAATGAGAATGCCTGTTTTCCAATTACAATACAACGATAGACTTGGTAATAAAGTAGGCAATAGTCTTAACACAACACTAACATTATCTCTAACATTCTGCTCAACTGTTTGGTGGATGATATTAATATGATACATTTAATGTTCCATTATATACTGGTATGCTGAAATAATAATAAGTATAACTTTATTATGATTTTTTTACTAAAAACATGCTTCACCAAATAGTTGTATTGTCATTTAGTGATAAAAGTAGCGATTCTAAGATAATAAACTTACCATTTTTATGAAATAAAAAAAACATGAATATTCACTGTTAATATCATATATTTAATGTTATTCCATCTTATTTGATGAAAAAAATACATCAGTATGATTTTTCACCATTTTTTTATTTTCAAAGTACTGTAATGGTAAATATCTAGAATAAATATGTGGAAATAATACTAGTACTGGTAATACTACTAATTCCATGGTAACAAATTGACATATTTTGCTATACTAACATGTTACTATGACAGTGCATGGTTTTTAATTTTGTATTTCTGTTTTACAAATACCACATCTCAGCTGTTTGATAGAGGCATAAGAAAGTAAAGAATGCAAAGAAAAAAAATCAATCAATTCAACTATTTTGTTTGGGAGAGGAGAGGGACACATACCTGGTGGAGATCTGCTCATTTAGTCCTAGTTGATACTGTAACTGTTGATATATTATCAAACCAAACCAAAGAAAAGAATAAACATTTCTGATGAGACACAAAAACCTTGTATCTATTTGTATATGCATTGTCACATACTAATGTGCAGGAAAATAACAAAAACTTGAAATAGTACCAGCAGTTCTATTTTGAATGAATATTTAAATATGTATTCCCAAACTCACTCGTCTTTCATATGTCTTTTTTTTTTTATTTTTTTTTTTATAATAATTGATATCTTTACAAGTAGAATTACACAACTGCCTTCAGCCATATTTATGTTTGTTCTGTTTGAATTATAAAACTCTGATCCTCAGGTAATTTATTTTCTTCCAAAATGCAAGTGTAGCACTTTGTAGAGGAAGCCTTTAATGTCTCCTATATATGCACCAAACTTGAGCAGAATGTTAATGACCACAGGGAAATTATACATGAGGATGAGAGAGCTGCTATCACTGCTGTGTAATGCATTTATGCTAGAATGTGGTTTGGCATGGAAAGGATTATGAGAAGAGAATATTAATGATTGGTATTGTATGAATATTTAATCACATTACTGATATGGCAATCGCGACTGTATTGCAAGGTTGAACTCTGTATTACCTAAAGCATGGGTCATCAAAGGGCCAGAATTTTTCTAACCAGACACTTTGAGGGCCGGACTTTCAAATTTAATAAAGAAACTGTATGTCGGCCTAATCATTATTAGCATATATCAGTGTGAGCAGACTCCTAAAAACATGGGAAATCCATAAACATTAAATGGTCTCAGCTGGTGGGGGACTATAACTGCAAGGCGTGTAAAATCTTGTTGGCCATTCAAATCAATACAAAAACCACGAATGTTGCACAGCATTTATTATGACGTCATTATATAGACTTTTCTCTTAGCACCCCCAACTCTGACTGACCTTCAGACTCCCTGCTCACTACAATAAACTGGTTACTATGGGGACCAACATCACACATGAATATAATTGGGCATATTGAATCCACAAGAGTCTCATCTTTCCATTCATACCCAATTAATGTAATTCAAGACTGTTTATGGACCCCAGTATGCAAAAATATTCAAATACACCATTTTGGAACTGGCAAAAATAACACATTTATACTGCATGCACAGAACTGCATTGTTTCTGCCAAAAACGGCATGTGATTAGCATAATGTGAGCATGTATGTAAAGGGGAGACTTGTGGGTACCCATAGAACCCATTTTCATTCAGATATCTTGAGGTCAGAGGTCAAGGGAGTCCATGCCAGTTTTTCCCTCGCCAAAATGTAGCCTATATTTGGAGCGTTATTTAGCCTCCTTTCCAACAAGCTAGCATGACATGGTGGATAACTACGGAGCCCGCTACAGCTTCTTAAAGAAGGTAATGTCGGCCGAGATCGGATCGCGGGTGTCTGTGGGCCAGATGGGAAACTTTGGCAGGTCCTATGTGGCGTGATTGAAGTGATTGAAGGATTATTTAGAACGGATCTTTTAGTTTTACTGCACCATGTCGTAGGTGTTGTGTGATGTGACGACTTTGTATGTTTTCTGCTTACCCCATCCGATGAGGGTGAAGCCCCAGAGGTATTTGGAGTCTGATCGGAAAGCCATGAAGATGAGACTGTGGAGGTAGAGGCCTTCTACCAGGATCCAGTAGTAGTTGGTGGCCAGAAAATAGATGAAGAGCAGCACTGTCACCTTGCAGCCAATCTGATAACAAAACATTAACACTTTTATCACATCCTATTTCTACCTTATTTGTGTGTGTTGACACAATATTGTGATCACAGTACAAATATTCCCACACCATAGGTGCCCTTAATAGAGTTGGTGATGTGATTACATTTTGTAGCACCTTGCTGTATACATTTGCACATCAATGAGGAAAAGTACAAAGCAGTGAAACCATTGTTTTTTATCACTATAATTCATATAAATATAATTAATAATGATCAATTATTAGCACAATCATGATAATAAATGAATACATGTATCTGCATTTCCTTTAACAATGCCTGTATCATCCACAACTAATATTCTGACCAATATGAGGAATTCACACAAGAAACGCATGAACACATAAAGTGCCAAATACAAATTATTAATATGTGCAAAGCTGTAATGTAGTCTCAATTAATACTTCACTTTGCCTCAGCTTACATGTCATAATCTATAATCAACACATCCTCATACCTAATGACTGAATAGGTTGTTTGCCAATGACTCCCAAAACTACAAATATGACGTTCTATTTAAAAACATACTGTGTGCAGCAATTGGCGGTTGGTGTTTGTAACACACAGCGTTCAAAGTTTGGGGAGCGAGCGAGACACTAAGTGCATAGAACACACAACAATGTAATAATGTATCATACAGATGCTACAGTGTGCCTTGTAGGGCTGTCAAAGAATATTCTAAATTTGAATGTATATTCGAATTGTAAAAACAAACAGATATTTGATTGTGAAAATTTATATTTTATTGTCAAAAAAGCAGCACTGTGGCTGTCTGCCTCGCACGTTAAGTTCCTGCTAATGCAAACCGGACATTTCCTCCTGCTGCACCTTCACATTAAAAGCATTTAACTGGCAAAACAAAAGTGGACCTTTATTATGAAGTAGTCACAGGAAATTCAGTGTGTTGACACGGACAGCTAACTTGCTTCTGCAAAAGAAAACACAAGACATTTTCTGCATTTTTTGACAGCGGATCAGTTTGAAATATTGCAGGGAGTAATGGAACGAGAAGGAGCAGAAACTGTTATATGAAGAGCTGCAGTCGACAGGCTGCACACCTCAAACTTCACAATGTAACTAGTGTTAACTTTCACTTTTGCTCTCGTCGTGTTCAGCATGAAAATAAGATCACGGTTGTAAATAATAAAATGGCTACTGTCTGGCTAAATAGTTGTGAATACCTAACTATATATTTGTTTTATATCACCTAACTATAAAGAAACCAAGAAATAAACATTTTTTACTTTTGCTTTTTCTCACTTGATTGACTTCCCTTGTTTTTGGTGCCGTATTATGAAAGAGTTCCAAGGGCAAGGACTAAACACGGTTCAGTGCGACTCAATAATTGCTTTCATTCTTCCAAGTTTGCAAACCGGACACACTTATTTACAACTCAAATCAAATGACTGAAACAAGAAATCCTGACCTTTGATGCCAATTACAGATCCCCAGATTTCTCAACTAGAACTCAACTAAACAAATATTTCAATTACAAAACCAACATTCTGATCCCCTCTGAATCTGAATGGGAGTGCTATTCTCTTCCTCAGACTCATAACTGGAGTCACTGATTCAATTTAAACAAAATAACAACATTTTAGATACTATTTTAAGTCCCCACTGAAAATTTGTTGTGGAGCTGTTGTGTGAAGAAACTGTTGTCTGTAGAGCTTTAATGATGAAACACTTTTGCTTCAAAGCAGCCACAAATTTCACTGCAGATGACAAGCCAGTAGATGTTTATCACACACCCTGGGCATCTTCATATCTTTACTGTTTGTGTCAGTGCGTGATGGCAGAGGCGCGTTGCTTTCATCATTTGGATGAAATTACAAAAAAATGAAAGACTGTTTTGAGACACTTTGGCTTAGGGCTGCACAATATACAGTATATCGTTTCAGCATCGACATCGCGATGTGCGCAGTAGTCACATCGCAGGACGTACAAAGTTTTGTTCCACACGGACCTTTTTTACTCTGCGACTGTCAGCTGGCTCATGAGAATGATCTGGCTGTCTGTTTGGCCATGTAACGTTAGTAAAGTTGTGATGGATGTAATAAATATTGTATGCAGCTGTAAATGCTTTAATCGTCCATAATTATAGTGTATAGATGGGCAGAATGAAAACAGGGTCTGCATGGTCTGCCTGGGGGAGTCAACTCGGTGGGTCAGAGCGCACTTCCTCCGTGACGGTGCTTTGTGATGGGCTCTCGGCTTTGAAAGGCCCGGGTGTGAAGGTTTAATGCACACCTCGCCGCTTCCCGGAGCCGTGTGCTTCATGCTCTTATTGCCCTCTTTCCCTGCAGGGAGAGACGGGGCCATGGTCTGGTGCAGACTGTCCTCAGTCCTCACTGTCCTGGTGCAAACCCACCTGACTGTCTTGAAACACAGACCCTTTCTCATTTGTTTATTGCAGAGGTTAAAGCAAGAAACAATTAATGAGGCTAAAATGTTGAGTTAAGTAGTATATCATTCTAAAACTGCTCTATGCCTGAAATCAGTCAGTGCCTGAGAACGTGAAGCCCTATTATTGGAGGTGTGTTTATGATTACATAAATTGTTTACTAGAGCACAAAATACAATTGTTTACAAGAGCACAAAGTTCTAAATAAATCTAGCCTCTCAATGTTGCTCTCAAAGTGCACACAAAAATTCATGTAGGATATTTTTTAATATCACAATATATATCACAGGGGGAAAAATATTGCAATGTGAGTTTTTTTGGCTATAAATCTGGCAACCATGTGCAACATTTAATTACAGCTGTAACTATTAGTTAACTAATTGATTTGTCAATCAACAGAAAATGGAAATTGGATTTTAGACTTACAAAACAAGACACAAAATGTTTTTTAAAAAGTCAGAAAAAGAAAGGTAAGAACATTAATTTAATTTCACAGTGCTGACAACAGCAGAAACAACCGAACAAATTAACTTATCATCCTTTTCCTCTCTCCATCTGGCAAGTTCAGTCTTTTCCAACAGCTGTTATCTGCTTCACTCTCAGTTTTCTAAAAGTGGACACCTGGATACAAAGGCGCACTGCTGGACGTGAGAAAATTACACGTGGGTGTGACAGACTCAACAGGATCCAGCCTTAGGCCACCTGTTTATCATTCATCCCAGTTTCTTTGGCCACAAATGCTTCAGACGCAGTGAACTGAAGGCCAGACTCATGTTTGGCCTTGAAAGTTGTTTCACAGGAATGTTACTGATGATCAACACAGAATTTAAGTAGTTATTTTCAATTCAGATATTTATCTATTGGACTCTTGCTTTCAAATTCCACCAGAGTTAAGTGTGAATAAAATCAAATTAAATTGTGCAATAGTTACTCGTAGACTGGTAGGAGTGATTGGGGGGTTTAGTTACCCTTTTAAGTAGTGAAAAGGATTTGATTACTATCTATTAATTAAAATGTATAATATGCACCATTATCCTAAAAAAGAATATGTATGAACTAATACAAAATGAATCCCTCTCCACTAGAAGTGTGGCGGGCTGTGTATCTGTAGAGACCCTGCCCTCTGCCTGTATTTTCTCTTTCCTTCTTATTTTGCTGTGCGGGACGTTTATGGGCGTCAGCAAACAGCCTTTGGACCCCATGTGGGGGTGTAACGTTGTGTAAGCGTATGCAGTCAAATACCGATACTTTGTCACAGCCTCTCGGTGTCTGATACCGACCATAGACTGTATGATACCGACACACAAGGCACCCTGTAATATCTATAAGATACTAAGCGACGGTATTTGACGACAAACAGGCCATTACATCGCTGTGTGTTCCATGCGCTTCTGTAGCCTGGCCTGTTTGTATTTCCTTAAACCACTCACAATTGTTCTGGCTGACTTTTGTCAAACTTGTAATTTTCAGTGTGTAGGTTGATAGCTCGGAGCTTGTTTTTGTTTTTTCTGTAGCAAAGGGACTTTGAGAACAGGAACACGGACTTCCTGTTTCCAGGCGCCAGATTTTCCGGAGGCTTTATCCCCGTACTGTTCGCATTGTAAACCAGACTAGGGCACACAAAAACACAACGATGTGTTGTGTGGAGGTGTGCATGTGATTTAGAACCGTGGTGAAACAATCAGAAAATGACGTTTATTCCTCTGATTCACTGCTTTGCTCTCCGTAACGCCGCTCCCTCGCTTCATTTGCTCTCTTGCTCGCTCGACCACCACTGCTCTCTGAGCCGGAGAGGAGAGGTCAACTTTGAACGCTGTGTGTTTACAAACAACAACCGATAATTGCTGCACAATATACCTTAAAGACCTCCTCCAGACACATTTTAAAGTATGTACAATTACTCTGCTATGATTCATATTTTGTTTAACATGGTTTTCCAAGTAAATAAAAAAAAACTGGCAGGAAGCACATCTACTCTTCTCCCTCATTAAGAAATTCTGGATCTACTCACTTGTGGCTGGGGTTGATTGGTTCCTAAGACATATGATGTCATAAAACCTGGCTGTCTGATTGTGGATTTTTGAGACTGTTGTTGGCACTGCACTGCAGTTTCAAGGCAGAAATGCTCAGCCATGGTGTTGACTGCTCATTTCACTCGTGATATGTCTTGTAGCAAATACAAAACACCATATAGACATGTTAGCATGGTTAAAACTCGATTTTCACCGAAGTGCAATTTAGAAGATTGTGTGGCATCTTGAGCCCTCGGTATCTCACAGTCTATTTTGGACCTATACAATGGAAATACTGCACGTAGCAACCAAGTACACTTCACAAAAGCACAGCCAGGACTCCATTCTGTTTGATTGACTTGTCTGACAAGTCTGAAAACTAATTACAAGCACAGTCATTCTTAAATGCTCTAAAGCAAGTTTCTATGGTCAGAGCACTCAAAGCCCTTGTCATTTTACTTTGTATTCAGGTCTAAAAGCCAAAGGTATAGCTGTTGGCACTGGCAGTGAGAAAAAAAGTCAACCTGGTACTTACATACTGAGACTTGTCCAGTGGTGCCATGCTAACAGTCTTTAAGTTGTCCAACAGGGCAGAATCAAAGTCCTGCAATCCAGCGCTGGAATGGACGACTTTATCCTTCACAAAGATGCTCACTGCCCGTAACATGAAGGAAACAAACAGGTGCATGTGGATGTAGTTTCTCGTGCAGTGAAGACGCCTGCAATGAAAAGAAATAGTATTCACTGTTATAAATTAATTCTAAAGAGCACAGCTGGATGCAATCCAAACCACTAAGACATTTGTGTAGATGGCTGCAAACAAGGAGTTTCGAGTCAGATAAATCCCATTTATTTCAGCTCAGGTTGGCCTGAAGATGGTGCGTGTGTTGTTAGGGAATACAAACATCTGGATTGAGGATTGAGTCCAAGGGTAATCTTCAGGCACTGCTGAGTAGAGATAGCCTGGGAACCATGCAGCCCTATCTGCTAAGTTCATGTTTCATTCACTATTGCATATCGGTCTGGCCTCTCTGCCATTCAGATTTCCAATCCACTAAAAACTAGTAGATCCAATCACAACAGTTTCTCTCATATGTTGCGGGTTTAAGACGATGATTGGCTGCTGCTGATGCCATATGTCCATTCACACAATGCTCAGGAAACTCATACCAAACTGTGAAACTAGGTAAGGCTGATGAAATATGAATCAAGATTCTGTTACTACATTGCCTATTTCTCGCTTCAAATGTTTTCAGAAACGGATTTTAGTGTTCTGTTGAGCTGTAAAATGAGAGTTTGTGCCGACCGCATGCTGGTGTTATGAAAGTTAACTGCCGATTTTCAGCAGAAATTTAGCACTGAATTCTGTGCTCCAACCTGCATGTACGTTGCTCTGATTGGTTGTCGGTCTACCCAGTTGCGTCGAGAGGCATTTTGGTTTTCACTTGATAACTCTAATAGAAAATGAACTGAGAGGTTCCAGACTAATATGCATTTGTGAATTAGTATGGTGATGCCAGGTTAGAGTAAAGATGGAAGAAAGAAATTAATCAAAGCCTTTAGTTGGAGGCATCTTGATGAGAAGAGCACTGATTGTAACACTCCTACTTTCAGTGGCGCCGGCAGGATTAGATTTCATAGTGATGAGAATGATTTGCCCCGATTCGCCCCGATGTGCACGCCTCCTATTTAGAGGCCCTAGCAGTCACAGGTTTGACTCCCGCTCGCGGCACGCAAGTAAAATGTAACCTTTTTTTTAGGCTTTTTAGGTGAATCTGGCATGAAAACACCCTGATAGTCTATTATAAAGGAGAGGGATTTTTACCCCTCACATGGTGACATTTGCGCAACTACAGTATATTTATTAGAAATAGCCTAGTGTCACTATTGTTTGTGATTGTGCTTTTAAAATTACATTATTATCCACATACTTGTCTGTTGTGTCTGAACAGAGAGGGACACAGATGATCCCGTGTGTCTGTGTGCTCTCGGAGCAGTCAGACACACACAAACACAGTCTGTACACCCGCACGCACACACAAATCAGCTCCACATGTGGTTAGTAAACAGCAGAGGGGCAGAATCGCTTGTGGAAATGCGTTTCTGATTGAAACAGCCAGGCTACTGCTCGCAGCGCTTCACAGCACTAAGGTGCCTAATGAAACCCAAGCGTAATAGTCTGGGGGAAATCCATAGAAAACATTGTTCTAACAGCGTAAATGTTTGTTAGGCATAACATTTGTGGTGGCAAAGGAAGCATTAGTTTTAGCATTAGTGTACCTTTTTGTTTTTTTATTATTTGTTCTTGTATTTATGTTTCCTTTTTTGGATTAGAACACACATACGCACGCACACACGCACACACACAGACCAACATCAAATCAACAAATTGACAATAAGCTGTGAAACTTTGTAAACTGGCCTGTTTTCACTGTTCTTGTCTTCCTTCAGTTGTTCAGTTGGTGTTTTGTCTTGCAATTAAAAAATATAATTACAATATTTCACATCAAATGTTGAATGAACAAATATAGTTTACATCTTATTTATATCATCTTCCTTATCCCAATTCAGAAGTGGCCATTAGAAAACCCTCAATTCATGTTAGCTGGTAAATGTACTTTCCAAAGTTATTACCAGAGGCCCTTCCACACTGTAGTCAATCATCTGGAAATGTAAATAAAATTCAAAATCTTCTTATTGCAGCAATGAATACTCTTGCCACAAGTGGCAGCGGCGAGCACAGTGGTGCAGAGCATCAACTCAACTGTGAGCGAGGAAGAAATGATGCACCTTGCTGGGTGTTCCATGGGCTCTGTTCAGTCTAATGGATTTCACCCCCACTCCATCTGTGGAAGTCATGTTTCTGTTGCTTTACATCCACGACAGACTTGAAACTATCTGAGTTGTAGCTGCAAAGTAGTCTGGAAATATGGTCCTGCATCAAAAGTATTTTCACCATAATCTTGAGCCACAGAAGGTACAAAACATTTTCATGTGAGTGAAGACACATCATTAAACCTACCCCTCAACCATTACAGTAACCCTGATATTAACCTGGAAGAAAAAGAAAACATCCCTCTGAAGGTGAAAAACCAATGCTAGGAACAACACACCCCCCCCCCCCCCCCCCCCCCC
>JAOVVB010008541.1:0-16877 GCA_028570985.1 Heterobranchus longifilis | reverse complement strand
CTGCAAATTATATCCAGCTACAAAAAGCAGGAAAAGCAGGAAGTCAGAACAAGAGTACAGAGAGTTGTTGCTCTGGAGATAATACACCGTCTTGTCGCACTGGTGTGAACTGGCACGTTTCAAACATTGCAGACCAGCACATTGCAAGTAGTTGTTTGTTGTTTGTCCAGTTTCAACTCGTCTCGTTGCGAATGTTGTGTCTGAACTGGGCTTAACATTAATCAACAGCATTATCAGCTCTTGGTACAAGCATGCCGCATGCTTATTGGCTCACCGACCCTGATGAGATTTACTCCTTAGGTATTCAAATTTGGTATTGAATGACAAGGCATTTTTCAATACTAATATAGTATCAATGCAATTTGATCCGGTGCCTATCATAGTTCGGTACCCAGCCCTAAACAGCCAATCAAAGTGCTCGATGCAAAGTGCTGCACAAAGAAGACAAAGACTTGATTGATTTTATAAGTTTTGAAAAAAAAAATTAATTAAGATGCAGATGCAAGTAATTCATTCTGAAAAGTCATCTTTTTAAAAACCAACATGGGTCGGTTCAAAATGTTATTTCAAAACAAAACTCCTCATATCTTCTCTACTATATACAGCTATGTATAACTGAAATGTAAATAGAAATGTTTTTTTTCTAGCCTGCAGGTATGTGGTGCTGAAGATCCGGGCTGCAGTGAGAGGCGGGGAGCAGCCAGAGAAAACAAGCACCACAGAATGTAGCCAGGCACAAGGTGGGTCTGGTACAAATCATTCAAGAGCCCAAATCAATGAGCCATGCTGAGGATGCTACTGACAGCTTACTGCCTTTAACTTAAGGATTTATTCACAAAAACATGACACAGTTACTGGAAATCAATAAAACATTCAAAGACTGTAGCTGGCCAGACAGGAGCCTCCACGTTCTCTGCAACACTTCTCTTTTAGTGCACAAAACTCAAACATTTGGTTCTTTGACACCTTTTACATTGCACACAAGCTTTGATCTACAGTATTGTTCACAAATATTGAGTACACCTGTGCATTTATGCTAACAGTGGATTACACTTGAGGGCTCAGGTCTTTGTTACCTGACATGGTTCTTTATTCTCTTTCATCCCATTTTATCCTCTTTCTGTTTCCTCTCTGTGTACATGTCAAACGGTAGATAACACGTCAGCCCCTGTAACGAAGGCTTCAGTTTACTGCATTGTGCATAGGTTATGCACTGTTCAGGGCCAGGCATAACAAAAAAAATGAGAGGAGGAAGATTTATTTTTTCTTTTGCACGTCGAGAATAAAGTTGAAATGTCGAGAATATAGTTGAAGATTTGAAAATAAATAAAATACTGCCGTCAGCCCATATTGCTGCCTCTGTGCTGGGCGTACTGTAGGTGAATTAGTGAAATTGCTAATTAGGAGATCTGTACTGTACTGAGTGCACTTTTTTAGTTTTACATTTTTCCAATTGTCAACAAATGCCATTTTAGTAGCTCATTATTGTTTCTCTGCCTCTGTGTCTCTCTGCAGGACAAATGGAGGGCAGGATGAGCGCTGATGGGTCAGCCTTGATTCCCCAACCAACACAGACAGATGTCCTGCAGAAGGAAGAGTGTCGATCCTGAAAGTAAACCGAGAGCTGGAGGGTAGTGTGGGAGGTCTATAATGAGGAGACAAACACACATAAAACACACACACACACACACACACACACACACAGAAACAAACAATCCTGGTTGATGCCAAGGAGGATAAAAAGAGGAGACATCATGCATCATTAACCATCTTATCACTGGGGTACAACCCATGTGCAGTAAAATCTGGTCTGCACTTGCCGAAAGGCTCAATAGATGGCACACGATCATGGAACCAAAAAGTCAAGCTCGAGTGCACCCACAGAGCACCTGAACGGACACCATCTCTTTATTTATAGCACTGTCTGCTGTAACCCTCCAACATCGCAGCTCCTGTTACATTACACGTGTCACACCCCACAGCTTGATAGCGTGTCCAAGCCATAGACTGTAAAAAAAATAGTGGACAGAGCTTCTGGGACTAACAAGTGAAGCCAAAGCGGGAGTGCCTTAAACCTGCATTCTTTGCTATGGCCAGCAGGGGGCAACTCCACTGGTTGCAAAACGACATCCAGTTGTAGAAGAAGAAGAAGAAGTCAATGGGAAAATTAGCTTAGTTCTCACTTGATTTATTACCTCAGTAAACAGTTTCATGAGTTTATTGTCTCAAGTCGCTAGTTTCAAGTCTTCTTCAATACAGCATGATGCTCATTTTGTAAATTATTGTCACATTTAGAGTAAAATAGACGATAAAGCGCAAGGGATGCTTTGGGGCGTGGCGACCATCTGATTGACAGGTCGTCGTGCTTAGCAATGCAACTATTGCTCTGTACATTTATATAGACATGAACTTGCTTCTGTAGTTTCGTCTTACAACTTACAACACAGTGTGTTTTCACTTCATCAAAGTTAATTGTATGTATTATTCAGCATTCGGTTGCACATTGCTAACCAAGCTAACTAGCTAGCACTAGCGTTAACTGCTAACTGATGCATGGGCATCCCGAGCTCCCCCCGGCCCCCGCCTTTAAGAATCCACTGGATGCCTTGCATCAGCCGGTTGAAAATCTACAAACTTTCCCTCGTTAGCAGTTAGTTTAGTCCAGCACCATTGAAATGTCACCGGCACTCCGCCATCTTGTCCAAATATAATGTTCGGTTTCAAAAACCAAAGATGGCGACGGCCAAATACCGAACTCAAGGCTTCAAAATGGTAGTCCACAAACCAATGGGTGATGTTATGCTGGGTACGTCCACTATTTTTTAGCCAGCCTACATTTAATAGCCTTGGTTGATGCTCTTCTTCCTCGTTGCTGATTTGTTTCTTGATGTTGCTATGAGATTCATAGGACATGCACATCTGTGTCCCCAATCTCACCACACAAACAGACACAAGTCAAGTCAATTTATATGGCACCAAATCATAACAGAAGTTATCTCAAGACACTTTTCATATAGAGTAGGTTTAGACCATTCTCTATCATTTAGAGAGACCAAACATCCCCCCATTTGCAATGGGGTCACACTATTTAAACACCCAGACCTGCACTAAACTCCCACCTGCTTCCAGCTCTCAGTTTTCTTTCCCACTCATCCTTCATCCAGTGGAGACAGCAGCCCCAGTTGGCAGAGAGAATGAAAGCCTGATCACCAATTCCCCAGCAGAGGAACGGATCAGTCTGGATAAATATTGAACACTCTGTTGATGAAGCTGTACCAAATTATACATTCATGTATTCATAGACCTGTTCTTTTTCTCTGTCACTATAATACTTTTCAGTAAAAAGAGCATAGCTATGTTCTCTGTGTGTTCCTGGCTCTACAATGTTTTCTATTAACTGCTTTGTAACAGTATATAAATGTATAGTTTAGTTAATTTGCACAAAATGAATATACAAAATGCATACAATAGAAAGGATAGTAATACAGTGCTGGAGGGGAAGGAAGCCTGAGAGGCTTATTCAGAATTCTCCCCTATTTAAGTCATAGACTGTAAAAAATAATGGACGTAGCCACTGTGACGTCACCCATTGGTTTGTGTACTACCGTTTTGAAGCCTCGAGTTTGGCATATTTGCTGTTGCCATCTTGGGCTTTTGAAACTGGACATTACCATATTTGGACAAGACGACGGTGCTGGGGATAATGACGCAGCTACGTCAATGCCATTGTCATTTCAATGGTGCTAAACTAAGCTTCAACTAAGCTAACTAACTAAACTAAACTAAGCGCTAAAGAGGGAAAGTTTGCAGATTTTCAACTGGCTGACGCGAGTCATCCGGTGGATTTTTAATGGCGGGGGGAGCAGGGAGCTCATCCTGTCACTAACCTGATAACCTGTCAATCACATGGTAGCCACGCCCCAAAGCATCCCCTGCTTTCTCATCTATTTTCTATTTTTTAATGGGACCATAATTTACAAAATGAACATCATGCCGTATTGAAGACTTGAAACTAGCGAAAGACCATAAACTCATTATGAAAATGTTTACTGAGGTAATAAATCAAGTGAGAAGTAGGCTTATTTTCTCATTGATTTGTATACAACCGGAAATCTTTTTGCAACCAGTGGAGTCGCCCCTGCTGGCCATAGCAAAGAATGCAAGTTTAATGCACTTCCGCATTGGCTTCACTTTTCAGACCTTTAGGCTTTTTCAGAAGCTCCATCAATCTTTGTTATATAGATGGTGAGGACAGAGGGCAAGGCAGTATGACTGAAGTTGCAGAGATGGGTGCCAAACATTAACTCATTGCACATACATGATAAACTGCATAATCTTCTTGACTAAAGGAAGAGTACAAACGACGTGCTCATTTGGCTAATTGTAGTAGCCTTGATTTTCAGATCAAATCAGACCTGCCTGAGGGTCTCCATCAATGGGTCGAGCCAAGAGACCTTCAATTATAAAAGGGCATTCAAACATTTTTCTCGAGGCCCAGAAACATTAAATATACACACATTTGTAAATATACAAATTCAGGGTTCAAAGTTTGCAAATAGGGAGGGAGAGTTTGAATATCTTTATTGTCCACCAGGGTGGAAATGTGTCAAGTTTCTGTCATAGATATATAATGCTACAATGTTTGATGTTCACATTAAACATGGCCAAAATTTAAAAAAAAAAAGGAAAAAGAAAGTAAACGAAAAGTAATCCCTTAAGGCAAAAACCTCAGATTCCAGACCATTCTTAACACACCATTTCCAACAGTTTTTCTATTTTGGCAGACACTAGTCTATCTTACCGGGTGAACTGGATAAAGCCTTCTGCTCTGTTATTTCTGTGAATGATTGAAAAGACCTACAAAGAATATGTTTACAACATTTTCATTTTTGCAGAGGCACCGTTGCTGTGTCTGGTGGCGTAGCGCCGCCCTAGACGATTGTGATTGGTTTAAAGAAATAGGCCTGGGAGTTTTTTTCACTTTCCAGGAGTGAAATCGCACTGGATCCAGACCTTCCTCCAGCCCTGTGGAGATAGATCTTGCTATGCGAGACTAGACAGACACAGAACCCTGTTTGCAACTGGTTTCTGCATGAGACAAAGTTTAGGGAACTATGCTTATTTTCATCGGAGCTGGAAAA
Organism: Heterobranchus longifilis; assembly: GCA_028570985.1. Classification (NCBI taxonomy): domain Eukaryota; kingdom Metazoa; phylum Chordata; class Actinopteri; order Siluriformes; family Clariidae; genus Heterobranchus; species Heterobranchus longifilis. The sequence goes on along the minus strand of JAOVVB010008541.1, from coordinate 11,736 downwards.
CCAAAACCAACAGAAAACACTTCTGATCAGCCATTGTGTGGCTTATTGTCCACACAAATGTTAACTTCACAAAAGAGAGACAACCCGGATTGCCTCGTGCTCTCGCCTCGCTCTCTCTCCTGTGATTACCCTTTGTAAGTGTGATGCACTGTTTCTTATATAAAGTGCACAGCAGCACTCACTGCATGTAAAGGAGGTGGGAACAAAGCAAAAAAAACACCAATAGAAACTATTTCTTATCCACTGACAGACAACAGTGGTTATATTTTAATGTTTTGATCGCAATTATTGCTAGGGACAATTCAGTAGTGGCTGGATATTGGGACGTGTCCCTACCCATTTCTACATGCTTGGCTCTAACATCAGCGGAGGCAGAGGGTCTTCAACTACCGCCTCAGCCGTGCCAGGTTGGTGGTGGAAGATGCATTTGGCATGCTTTCCTCCCGGTGGCATTTGTACAGGCGTGTCATTGGAATCGACCCTGCCACTGCTGAGTTCTGTGTGAAGCCCACCTGTGTCCTTGACAACTACAAAAGCTCACAGCGATGGGGGAGGAAGGATCAGATGCTCGCTGTGTGCCAGAGGAACGTGCTCCAGCTGGTAATCTCCAGGATGTCGTCAGGATGGGCTCCAACAGTGGCACACGGGAGGCCTTTAGAGTGAGGGAGTCCAACAGCTCACACTTTCGCCTGCAGGGTGCTGTTCCTTGGTAACAAGGGTGTAAATTAAGTAACAGGGTGTAAATTGTCCACTCTTTAACAAAAAAGGAGCCTTAAAAGCCTTAAAGGAGCCTTTGGGGCATATTTCAATTTGTACTACTGTCTACACATTATTTAAAAATACATTTCTTCTATTCACTGAGTATCTCCCACCATTATATTATTATTATAAATCCATGGATGAAGTGTACACCCACCTAAACTCAAATTACCCTGTAATTGTAGAAATATAGTTTTCCAAAGCCCACTTTTTACAAGCAGACATACATTTCCATAATAGGAAAAATCCCAGCAGACATTTTTTTAAATTTGTCAAATATATTTAATATTATTAAAGATGGTTAGCCATGTGTAACTATGGATGAAGAGTAATACATTTTATGTTGGCATTTCTGTGTATATCAGCCAAAGTTAGTCTAGCTGAACGCCATCTACTGTAGGTAAACTACGGACCACACTTGACAAAATCTGAACAAACTCAATAAAAATCTGAACAATCCATTTAACCTTATGAACTCTGAGCTTAAAACAGAATAACATTCACTGGCTTCCCTCTGCTGCCTCAAAAAGAACTTTGTGAATTTGCATTTGCACACAATTGCACACAATTTCTCCTCTCCTATGGAGCCTGTTTAAGCTTGGTTGACAAGGAAGATCTTGTCAAGATCCCTTGGCTGTTGTGGGGGCGGGGGCATGCTAGGCTCCTCGAAAGACTCAAGGAGCCTTTGCTCAAATGGGGTCATCAAGACAAACCTGCCTCGTTTGGATTGGAGGTTGGACTGCTGTGTGGTGCTGTGGTTCGGGGGCACCTGGCTGTGGTTGGGGGGGGCAACGCTGCAGGGATGGATGCAGGTGAAACATACTGCGAGGGCTGCTTTGTTGAAATTATTTCGGGGGGCGCTCTCAGGCCGCCTTGGCACACCCAAGCAAAAACAAAAAAAACATTGTTTTCAGAAACACATTTCAAAACACTGTTTCACAACAGACCAAGCACCGACCTGCATGTGTCTCAATGCGCTCTGATTGGTTGTAGGTCATGTTTCGTTGCTCTTATTGGTTGTAGCTCTATCCAATTGTGTCCAGAGGCATTTTGGTCTGCGCCGTTGGGAATCGAAAATCAACAGAGAGGTTCCAGACTCATTCGCATTTGTGAATTAGTACGGTGATACCAGGCTACCTCTGAATTGTACTGCCTTAAAAAAAATGATAAAGAAGACACACATCCCTGTGCCCAAAGGGATGGGTGCTGAATCAAATAAATATAATAGAAAAACAAATACATCCGCACGCCAAGTAGCTCCCATTAGAAGGAGTAGAAGTAACGTTTTGAGCTCCAGGCTATTCCTCAGACTTCTCTCATTTTTTGGTGGTGCAGCTTTTCTTCCTCTGTGGGCAATTTGTCTGTGTGCCACATAAAGAAGAGCCATAAATCCCACAGTCCTCTATTCTCATTAGCGCTGACAGTCAGGATGTGGAGAGGTGTCTGGGAAGGTGTAATGAACTGCAGGTATACAGTCCAACTGCTGTCAGAGAAAGAAGAAATAGATGTGAGAAACATACGGTGAGAAGATGCATCACTGCAGTTTGGGGATGAGAATATCTCTGTGCTCTTTGTGTTCTTTTTCTTTTTAGCTCTCTGATTCCAGCTATTGATTGTACTTTACTATGAACCAAGTTAGCACGAGCACGATAGACCCGAATAGCGAGTAGCGTAAGTAAATACTATACAATACAATACAATACTATACAATCAGCATTGAGATCCTCCAGTGACGTAATGACGTCAAGGACGTACTGGTGGAGAATTCATTCAGTACCAGCTGATAATCTTGATTACTGCTGTTGATTGTACTAGCAAGTTAGCACTGCAGCAGTTAGCACCACCGGCTTCACTTCCCTTCACTAGAGGAAGCCCCGCCCCTCTCGCGTAAATTCGTGTCTATTTTCACGCGCAAATGAAGCGAGTGATATCAAAATATCCCAGCGTTCAAATTTGCACGCATTAAGAGAGTAGATTATTTTGGTCTGTACACAACTTTACACCTCTGGAGGGAGGAAAGTGTAGTCAGTGTATCTTCTCTGATAGTGTGCTGCTGGTTGGACTGTATAGTGTGGGTAAAAAGCCTGCTGTTGGGCACGTCTCTCACGCGGCATCCTCCTCCCCTTCCACTTTCTCCGTCATCTATTTTGCACAACCCAATCGGCAGAATACATTTTGGTATACGTTACATCTGTCAAGCTCTAAAAAGTCCAAAACACCCAGGTCCTGTACCCCACAATAACCCTTTATAGAGTTGTTCATTAGACCGCCCGGCCTGGTAAGAGCCCACTTCCCTCAGTTTGTACAGGTTGTAACAAGATTTTCTATTACAAATTTGGAGTGTCCAAATTCAACTTATTTCCATTTATCATCAAGGTTATTTTCTCAGACTACTAGAGCCAAGCTCCTCCAGAAACACAACACATTATAAAACTGTTTCTGAGACTCCCTGCTATGACAGGAAAAAAGACTTCCCTAAATGCATATGCAACACAACAAAAACAGACATGGTATTTTTTTTAATTTCTTTTGGTGGCCCATCACCTGCCTGACCTCACATATTCACAACACAACATGGTCACAACACCCTGTTACAATGGAGAAGAGCACACAACAGTGTATGTGACACATTATAAAGTTATAGTCAAAATAGTTCTGAGCCAAGGTTCACTTCTCAAACACATGCCAGGCCTTTATTTGGAACAGGATAGATGACAGGCTTTTATTACTCATTTCCCCTGATCCCCAATGCAAACTCTTAGAGGTGCAATGTGCAGCTACTGGCCCACATGCTCCTACTGATTCAAATCATCCCTTAGCTTCTAAGGCGAATGCTGAGGTATAGTCGACCGTTTGGGACTACTCTACGTCATGACATTTAACTACGTCATGAAATGTATATAAAGACATGTACCCCAGCCCCCGACTGTTAGTCTGTGAGAGAGATGTTCGCTTTAAGCTGCCAATTCAGGAGTCGTGTAACCACTGCTGATGATACCCCAGCATTTCCTGATTTTGCTGCTTCATAATAAAAAGCTTTTAATTAACAAAATAACTGGGCACTTTTAGTGTGAAGGATTTCTAAGAAATTAAATGTTTATCCACCATTTTACAGTCGCTCTATTGACCACTAACAGGCATGGATCAGCCCGCTGAGTGCAGGCACGCCGGCTTCTAAACTGCAACAGCAGACGTGAAGTAAAAACAATATATCCTACACATTTGTGAATTCAGGTACATTTTATGAAGTTAAAAATATAAGGTTACTGTCGACCACAACCGTTTGCCAGGCAAATGCGGAGTACAGAGCTTAGAGAGTTGGTGATCAGAGTCCTTTCTGTCACTTGACAAAGAATGCTACATTCAAAAATTAAACAGAATCAGATCGCATTTATCTCATAAAAGACTGGACGAATGATCCAACAAAATGTCATTCCCTCTTCTGCTATGAATCTCCCAGTAAGAGACACCATGCTAACAGCATTGTTACTCCAACTGGTGCTGTCACCACTTTTTACCGGTTTATTAGCAAATGTTTCTTGCAGATTGTCACGGTAATGAGAGTACAGCTATTAAGATTGATATAACGTTATGAAGTCTAGCTGACTGTGACAGCTGTAGGGCTAACATTAGCTAGCTGTCTCCATGAAGCTCCCAGGCCGGCTCCGAACTCAAAACACTAAACAACAAGCTAATTTATGATAACGTAAGCATTTTGACTCCGTGGGTGTCAATCTTTATTTAATGTTAAAACAGTCCCTCTTTTGATTCCCAGCCACAGCCTGTCACTTAGTCTATTGTAGCTTCCAACAGTCTGTGTCCTAACATAACACTCACTGTCACATGTCACGATCTAATAGAGAATATGATAAAGATAATTAATTCAACTTATGATAATATCAGTACCCTACAGCCATCAACGCTATGATGTATTAGACTAACATTTTTTAGTGCAGTTTCGAGACAGCAGCGCTACCGTTACTCAATGCAAATACCCATAGCCAACAGCTGTTAGCTGTTAGCCATTAGCCTGTTTTGACAATGTGCTACAGATCATGCAGGAATTTACACACAGTGCAACTTCATCCTGTTGCCACCAGTTCAACTCCGTTCTGTCTCTCTATTTCATAATATATAAAACTGTAACTGGATTTTTTGAGCACATGCTTCCTCCGACACATGTGAAGTCGCCAGCCACTTCTTTTCACCTGACAACGAGGAGTTTCACCGGCAGGACGTAGCGTGTGGGAGGATCACGCTATCCTTTGCCACCCTATCTTTTGCCACTAGCAACTTTAATGAGAGCACACATATTTGCTAAATCAATAACTCCCTATGTATTCTCCATTAAAACTCCACCTTCTCTCAGATCCTTTTTTGAAACAGGCCAAGAACTGCGGAGTCCAACAGGCCAACCACATTTCTTAGCTTGATCAATAGCAAGGTCAAACGAAACTCATTCTCAAACTGCCGCTGCTGTTCACTTGGAGCGTTCTCCAATGCGGGTTGCTCAACTATAAAAGCAGCCCGGCGAGATCGCCTCCCCACTCTGCATTCAGCGCACTGGCACCGACTGAACTGTACCGCTGAAATGGCCTGACTTGAAAAGTGTTCTAACGCCTCTGTGTCTGCCCCATTCTCAATCTCCATTTTCTTCTTGTGCAAGGAGGAGATGAAAAGGATAGAGAGAGAAAGGAAGTCACCGTGGAGGAGAAAGAGGAGACAGAACGACCGAGCGAAGCCAAGAAAGGAGCACGGAGAGAGAAAAAAAAAAAAAACACACAGAGAGAGAAAGAGAGCAGAGAAGCAGGCCGAGGCGTCGGCAAGACAAAGCGAGAGTGAGCAGAGGACCTGCGCTCGAGGAGGAAAAAGAGAGACTGTGAGCACGAGACAGAGGAAGAGAATGAGAGTCCAGTTAATCTCAGCATCCTCATCCATGGCAGTGATGAATGATCTAGGTGGAATAGTAGCAGCTCTGAGCAGCACACACGCTGGCTGAATCTGACCTGTGGCTGACACTGACACTACATTTCCCAGCATCCCTGACTGTGACAGTGTAAAAATGTATTAAAAAAGCGAGACATGATGATGAGTGAATTCATCATTCATCGCCATACATTTTTACAATGTGTATCATCTGTGTGTGTTAGAATGGCGGTTACACCACAGGAGGAATCTGGTGGTGAGTCATGGCGGAGAGGTGTAGTCATCCACTTGTAATACCCCTACTAAACACACACACACACACACACACACACAATAATATTCTATGAACACACACTTCTGTCGCGAGCAGCATGTGTTGATCAGCCCTATGGCACAAACAACAGACACAAGCAGACGCTGCTACATGACACAGACATGTTTCACAGCCTTACATTTTAAAAAAGACCATTCAGTCTCTCTGCCTTTCTCTGAATTTTTTTTTTTTTTTTTTGACCTGGATATATAATAATCTCATCCGCTCTTAAACAACGTCTTTTCAGCACAAAGCAGACAACACCTCTTTAGGTGAGCCACCGCCTCAGTCTATTTTTCTTGTCACTGGGATGGGATCCTCTAGGAGAGTTATTGTCAACTGGTGGCCCGCGGGCCACATACGGTCTGCTAAAAAGCTTCCCATCCAGCCAGCAGAGACCCGCAGCACCGCCTTCAAGACCGGCAGTGGATCGGCGGCGATCTCGGCTGAGTGAAGATTTGGAACTAGACGACCGAAGGCATCCACTGGTATCAACTAGAGTGGTTCCAATAATAATATCAGTATCAGAAATGCCTCAGATACAGCCTAAAATGCTGGCACTGGTATCTGCAAGTATGAGAGTCTATGCACCGGTCAGATACCATGTCATTTGGTATGGTGGTATATGATATCTCTCGTACCAACCATGTCATGCCTTGTCGGGAAGGGGGCTAAATAACGTTCCCAAGTTAGGCTACATTTTAGCGAGGGAAAAAACTGGCATGGCCATATTCAAAGGCGTCCCTTAACCTCTCGCCTCAAGATATCTGAATGAAAATTGGTTCTATTGGTACCCACGAGTCTCCCCTTTACAGACGTACCCGCTTTCTGCTAATCCAATGTGTTTTTTGGCAAAAAAACATGTAGTTTGGACAAATAGTTGTTGATGACTGCTGCTCTAGGAGATGTGTTATTGACATTCTGCAATGGTCTTAGGGTATGCACACAGACCATATTATTGACCAATGCAAATGCAACATTAGGTAAGTGTCCTGTCAAGTAGCTTGCAATTAACCCTTTCCTTTACAGCAACATAGAGAGGGGAAAAAAAGACTAATGTGGCGTTCCAAATAGCATTTTTTTTAACTTTTAGTACATACTGTAGCTGCCCTTACAAAGTATGTACTGTTGCATGCAGTATGCATACAAATGGGACATACTACTCGATCATAACATGGCACCTTGAACTTTGACCCTCTTGCTCATATATCTGCTGCACAGAGGATTGTGGGCCAGAATAGCCAGAAAAGCATGCTGGCTTGCATACTGCACAAAGCGACGGGATGCAATAGGACATCCTGGTAATTTTGGCATAATGCGTTTGACATGCTATTGGCACAGTATACTAAATATTTTTTTCTGGCATACTGAATAGTATGGTAATATGGGTATTGGAACGCACCCTAAATCTGGACACACTGATGACATCATAGATTATGGGCCAAAATCATGTGACCAAAGTGAAATGTGAGATTTTTCCTTCCTCATTGAGGTGTAACTTCAGACAGATACCCTGTTCTGCAAATGCATTTTTAGGCCGCATGAATGTGTGCGCCTAAAATGTTGATAAATCAACTGTCCGAAGCTGTTCTATATTAGGACTCACCAAAGTCTGAAAACTGTCAAATTCAGTGACAATTATTCACACCACAGTGATCGCTTTGTTGTTGGCTGTAGAATTAATGATGGTGTTAAATGTCTGAAGATGATCCTTGTGGTTTTTGCTTGATTAGTACCATTTTTCTCTGCCAGATTATATACACAAATAGATTTTCAGAACAGAAAACGGAGGATAAATGTATTTTCACTCTACACTTAAATTCTGAAATACAGCCCAAAAAAAAGTACGTATGTTAATCTTGTTGTCCTAGTATCTGCGATGACCGTCCCATAACAGCGAGATCACATTTGACATGCCCTGCTCATGTGTCCTTGAGCAATAGGTAAAAAATCCTTTGCGCAAAGTGATTAAAAGTAGCTGTAGATGTGGAAGACATTAGCAAATCAGGAAACCTTTCATTAAACTTCATTAAGCAAGGATTCAAACTACACTGTAGTAACAAAGTTTGTCCATCATTCATTTATTAAATTCTGAGTTAAATTAACAGGTTTTCAACTCATCCTGTCAACTTACTCATTCTGATGTCAGTCCTTTTAGGCCTGGTGCACACGTACACAGATATTTTTGAAAACAGGGGTTTTCCCTCCTTCATTCTCAAAAAAAAAGTCCTGTCCACACATGCACCGTTTCAAAGAAATCTCTGTCCAAATGAAAACGTAAAATACACAATTGAAGCGCTGTCAAGATCATGCCAAACCAAGGCGGCGAGAAAATCCTAACCCTAAAGCCACATTGGCCAATCAGAAGCCTGAAAAAAAAAGCTATTACCGGAGGGCTACCTGGCTGCAATGCTGCATCGATCGCTCCGTAGCTCATTCTGATGCATCTGTTCCTCCATATAGTGGAAGAGTAACTGTACATTGATGTGTAAACATATAAAAAGTAATGTTAGCAAACCAGCACTATTATGGCCACATCTGCCATTTCACGAAATGTTGCTTCATTTGTGAGGCCTCAATAAGGAGATAACGGCACACACTCTGACGTTACAAGCCAAAACCTCTGTTATCCCTGTCTACACGTCAACACTGAAAACAGTGTTTCTGAACATCTTCACCCTGGACGGAGTTTTCCAAAAGAACCGTTTTCAGTGACCTAAAACGCAGTTTGGGTGTGAACGAAAGGCCAAAATGCTTAGAAATGGCTATGTTTAAAAAAATATCTGTGTACATGTGGACTAGGCCTTAAGAGCTCGGTGAGCCTGGAAAATAGTGCATGATTGTTGATGTATAATAAAACAAGATGCCAGTTTATTGTGATAACAATGTACCTTTGTAGTGAGGTTCATTCTAAATCCAGGCCTGTCAGCAGGACAACACTAAACAAGGTTTTTCCAAAAATAAAATTGCAGTTCAAACTGCTCTGAAACGTCACTCTGTGTCTGAGGAGCCAGATGATGTGTGTTTCTGATATTGTGGTTTAATCACCTATGTCAAATGATGTCTTTATTCTGTCATGATTGAACCTTTCTCGTTAATGCCCGTTCAAAAAAAACACCTACTATAAGTTTCGCTTTAGAGAGAAATCCTGCCATAACCTGAAATCATAGTTACTAGCAGGAGCATAACCATCCTATCACTTAGATATCAGAATAGTCTGGTTGATTTTTTTTTTTAATCCATCGTGATGGCAGACTTTCAAAGTTCATCAGACAGGCGATTCGGATGTTGTCACACGACTGATTGCGCTGATATGAGTGCTTATCATCCTGATACATATGGGTCAGTAGGGGCATGCTGGCCCTGCCAGAAGGCGGTTATTAGCGTATTGAATGGGCTGACAGTCTACTGCAGGGGCGTCCAAACTTTTTTGAATAGGGGCCAGATTAGATTGTGAAAATACCTGCGGGCCAGCTACTTCTCACATCAAATTGGTAATTTGAAAAAAAACAAAACAACAACAACAAAAACGCATACAATCCAATTGTACTCTAAAGATTTTATAGAGTGCCATACTAATACATGTAGGTGCACCCAAACAAGAAACACATTAGTTCCGCCTGCGTAGTTCCTACTTGGTGCATGTCTACAAACTGTATGATATCGTAAGACAGACGGAAAGAATGCAAAGTGATCTTGCTTGATTAACTAATATTGTGTGGCGGGCCACATGTAGTATATTTGCAGAGACAAAATAGGTCCGAGGGCCACAAATGGCCCCCGGGCCGGACTTTGGACATGCCTGGTCTACTGTGTTGATGGTTATTATGACGAGCAACAGCAGAGGCCAGATGATAATGTATAAAGAGCATCCAGACTCCATGTCCTGGTTGAAACAACACTTTAACATCCAAACCATGGTGTTTTTTTTCTAACCCTACCGGACAGAAGTCACGGGAATGTACATGTTTTTTTGTAAATGTACAAAACCGAAACCAAAAATTGAAAGTCAGTAAAATGTAGATGTTTTTATGTTTAGTTAAAGTGAAACTGAAACCTACCAAACTTGCTATCAGCCTGCACTGAATGGGCTGGTATTATCCCCATTCAATACACTGACTTCTGGACCTTCTAGTGTGGGGAGCCAGCCCCTACTGACCCATATGTATCAGTTTAATAAGCATGTTATTAACGCATTAAATTGTGTGATAACATTTGAAGCGGGTGCATCAGCCGTGAATAATTCAGAAATGTACATGACATGCTGGGTGGTGAGCAATTGCTTTAAAAGACATTAAAAGGTTATCTTTAATTGAACATTTTGTTCAATTTGCTTGCAATGTTTATCTAAATATGTGGTAACAAAAACATTACTGTTAGTCATATTTTGTGTTGAAGCAGCATGTGAATTAGGAGCAAGCCATATCGTAACTGCATAGCATTTAAATAGAACTATGACTAAGAGAGGGCTTTTCCGTGAGTCAGTGACATTTCCATTTGGGGTTCTCGTTTTGAGAAATCATACAAGTTTCTACTCATTAACTTTCTACATTTTCACTACCTTAAAATTCTTAAGGCAACAAACCTTGCTGTTGTTTTAAGAGACATAAAATATGGTGGATGGTTTTATATGTAAAATGGTAGAAATTATTAACAATAAAGTCCATTAAATGCTTTCTCCAAACAGAATATGACATTGTTATCACTATGTCTGGGCCTATACCCAAGTACAGCGAGTCTAAGTTGTTAACCGTTAAGTTATTTTAGGGAGAGATGTAAATGTCAACTACCACAGGAATAAGAGCCATGTTTCACTTATTGTATCCGGTTGTCCAGACAATTCATGACGTGCATGATTTACAGTAGGTTTACATGTTGGCCGAACGACGCGTGTAAAGTGTTTGAATCCATGTGTATGTCTGTGTGCAAACCTCCAGAACCAAAATACACCTTTGGCCCTAGAGAAAAAAAAAACACTCACCTTCTCTGCACAAACGCATGGCTTCTCGATTTTTCCCGAAGTCTTTGAAACTTTCCTCCGATTCAGCACCTGAAAACGAGGCGATCCGACACACAGACAAATAAATAGTTGCACTTGCTTGCCTGCTCGTGCTGTTGCTACCAGTAGCGTTTCTTCATATTCCACCAAAAACTGCATGCAATCGGCCAAAAAACAGGACAGGACTGGCAACTGTCGCGCTCTACCTCGCTTCCTCGCGCACATTCGGGACGCAGGGGAACTCACCGTCGTTGCCGTGGAGTTTGGTGGCGTCGACCCAGTTGCTCCAAGGCTGTCCCAGCATTATTTCTGGACTAGGCAAGGATCTCCGCTCCGCAACAGTCGCCATTGCTGTGGAGCCTTCTCTCCGCTGGATCTGCTGCTGCTGCTTCAGCTGCTGCCTGGCCGCTCGGCGCTGCTCCCCCCTGACGTCATCCTCGGCCCTTTCCGACATTCTTTCCGCTACAATGTAACAACACGAGAGTCAGCATTGGTCGCGCTCGGGATAGGAGGACTTTTTCACTGATTGACACGGGCAAACGCGTGTTGTTTCACCGCACCCCGCCCCTCAAAAAAAAAAAAAAAAGAAAGAAACCTGTGTGTGGTCATGGTCACTTGACAAGCAACAAGTACAAAGCTGATACAACATATGACATTTTCTGAATTGACTGGCAGCAGGGGCGGAGCCAGACGTTGTAGACATTCGGGGCTCAGCCCAAACCCCCCCCCCCCCCCCCCC
>JAOVVB010008531.1:0-16877 GCA_028570985.1 Heterobranchus longifilis | reverse complement strand
GTACTTCATACAGTAACCAGTAGTACTAGTACTTCATACAGTAACCAGTAGTACTTCATACAGTAACCAGTAGTACTAGTACTTCATACAGTAACCAGTAGTACTTCATACAGTAACCAGTAGTACTAGTACTTCATACAGTAACCAGTAGTACTTCATACAGTAACCAGTAGTACTAGTACTTCATACAGTAACCAGTAGTACTTCATACAGTAACCAGTAGTACTTCATACAGTAACCAGTAGTACTAGTACTTCATACAGTAACCAGCAGTACTTCATACAGTAACCAGTAGTACTTCATACAGTAACCAGTAGTACTAGTACTTCATTCATTAGCGTCCAGTTTTCTTTGAGAACTGTTGCAGCTGATGAAGCTTTATTCATGAATGTGATTTAGCTGCAGCTGTTAGCCTGTGGCTAACGTTAGCAGAAGGCTAACGTTAGCAGAAGGCTAACGTTAGCAGCATTTTTTCTCCATCTCTGAGACTTTGCTGATACTGACACTTGTTTTATTGTTTGTTGTTTTATTGTTTGTTTTTTTATTGTTTGTGATGTTTTAGACTCTGACGATAATGAAATATCTGAAGTGTTTCAGAGGTCAGCAGAAGGTGTTGCTAATAGTTTAGCATGCTAACTAGCCTCTCAGAGTCCGACAGACACGCTGCTACATGTTGATGTTAATGTTTATAAGCCGAGTGTTACTGCCGGCTCCTGTTGCACCGTGTAATTACACACACTTTGTTTAATGTCCGGTCCCGATGATTCGGACATACAGCAGGTACGTCTGGATGAGACACGGGACGATGTCATCATTATCCTGCCAAAATAACTGACTCACAATATGATCCTGATAATCATGAAAACATGTTTAAAAACAGCATTAAAACACACTGGAATCACTTTCTCCTCGAAACATTACGACTGTTTTCTCGAAACATTACGACTTTTTTCTAGAAAAGTTAGAACTTTTCCTCATCATGATGACTTTTATTTAAAGGTCCAGACATGAGTCCATGATCACAGATAGTACTCTGTAGTAAACTGCAGGATTATCCACGATGAGGTCAATTCACCACGATCGACTTATTGTGAGTTTTTTATCAGGTATAAAAACGTGTTACCGTTCGTTTGACTGTGAAACAGTCGACGATGTTCCTGAACGTTGTTAAAAACCGACTCGGTCCTTCAGTCAGTTCTGCAGGAAGTTACTACACAGAGTTTTTATTTCCATCTGCGGCACTAAAAGTTTACAGTCCGAGTCTGAAGAGAACCCTGGCAGGTCCCGGTCCTTCTCCAGCACCTCATTGAGCTGATGGTCTGACCCCCCATCAGTCAGCTCGTCCAAATATTTATTCACAGAGAGATTGTTTACATCCGGTCAGAGTTCAGCTGCGGAGGAAATGCACCGTGGATCAACAGCTCATAGGATGCAACGTTTACAAAAACACTCTGAGTTTCACAATTTAAAGCTCGAGGACTTTTACTGAGAAATAAACCAAAGCATACCACCATATAAGGTCGTTCGTTCCTGCTCTCTAATACAGCGTTTTCTGCACCGACACCGAAACGTTACGTCCACGGGTTTAAACACGCCGCTGGATTTATGTTTAGATTTATGTTTAGATTTAGATTTAGGTTTAGGTTTAGGTTTAGGTTTAGATTTAGATTTAGGTTTAGGTTTAGGTTTAGATTTAGTTTTAGGTTTAGGTTTAGGTTTAGGTTTAGGTTTAGATTTAGGTTTAGACGTAGGTTTAGATTTAGTTTTAGGTTTAGATTTAGGTTTAGACGTAGGTTTAGATTTAGTTTTAGGTTTAGGTTTAGGTTTAGTTTTAGGTTTAGGTTTAGGTTTAGATTTAGGTTTAGGTTTAGATTTAGTTTTAGATTTAGATTTAGATTTAGGTTTAGATTTAGGTTTAGATTTAGATTTAGATTTAGGTTTAGGTTTAGATTTAGATTTAGATTTAGGTTTAGATTTAGGTTTAGGTTTAGGTTTAGATTTAGGTTTAGGTTTAGTTTTAGATTTAGTTTTAGGTTTAGGGTTAGATTTAGTTTTAGGTTTAGTTTTAGGTTTAGGTTTAGATTTAGTTTTAGGTTTAGATTTAGGTTTAGGTTTAGGTTTAGATTTAGATTTAGGTTTAGGTTTAGTTTTAGATTTAGTTTTAGGTTTAGTTTTAGGTTTAGTTTTAGATTTAGGTTTAGATTTAGTTTTAGTTTTAGGTTTAGTTTTAGGTTTAGGTTTAGGCAACAGAACAGGATTAGGGTTAAAGAAAGGTTGTGGTTTGGGTTAAAATCAGGATATGTGAGACATTAAGTTTTTTTTCTCAAAACACAAGTTTTTTTAAGAACCAGCATCACAGATATTCATGATTATCCTGTTATGATTATTTGTTTGTACTTTATCTGCACTTTTACTGTGGAAACGAATTTCCTCCTTGAGGACAAAACAAACTATCAATGTATAATCTATAATCTATAATCTATAATATATAATCTATAATCTATAATCTATAATCTCTCCTGATAATGGAAATTCACCACGATCAACTCACTGAGTGTGTTTTTATCCTGATAAAATACAGCACTGTCCCTGAACACACAGGGTGCAGCGCTGAGGATCATCGTGATTTATTTTCTGTGCGGTGACGGCGTGCGTTGGTCTGCGGATGATTTACGGGCCGTCCTCCCCGATGCAGCTACGGTCTGATGTCACTGAGCAGATGAGTTCACGGCAGCGCGCGGGGACACCGAATTATCAATAATTATCAATAATTACACCGATGTTGCAGAAGACGCCCACTTTACACACTCTTCACCTCTCACGCTGCCAGATCACATCTCTGTCTCTATAAACACACATTACCTTCATTCACTTTCCATTCATTTACCTCTGATTACTCTGATTACTCTGATTACTCTGATTACTACCTGAGGACCCCTGTGCACCTCCTTTTCTACAAACATTAACACTTTTTCTTTCTGGAAACATTAACACTTTTCTTTCTGGAAACATTAACACTTTTCTTTCTGGAAACATTAACACTTTTCTTTCTACAAACATTAACACTTTTCTTTCTGGAAACATTAACACTTTTCTTTCTGGAAACATTATGACTTTTTTCATAAAATTGTGACTTTTTCTAGAAACATTTCGACATTTCTTTTTCTGGAAACATTAACACTTTTTCATAAAATTGTGATCTTTTTTTCTAGAAACATTGACTTTTTTTTCTGGAAACATTGTGACTTTTTCCTCATAAAATTGTGACTTTTTTTTCTCAAAACCTTGTGAAACATATTTCCACTAAATGATCTCAATACTTCGTCCACCACCAGATACTTTGGCGCACACATTAAAGCTTTCATAAATTCCTGTTTTAATGTGGCATTTCCCAAAATGTGCCTCTTGTTTGTTGTGCAGGCCTCCACACCACAGCCTGGGGGGGGTGCTGAAGCACAGTGGGTGTGACTGATGGGAAACACATTCTCTGCCTTTACATTCGTCTTTGTCTCCGTGTTGCAGGAAGACAGAAATCTGAGAGCCGCCGCAGCATGGAGGGGAGGCGGGGTCTGCTCCTCGGCCTCATCATGGCCGCCTGTTTCTACGGCAACGCTGCTCAGAGGACAGGTGGGTGTGATTATGCAGCCATGACCTCACTTCCTGCATACCAGCACATAAAGGATCTGCATTACATCATCCCATAGCATCTGTTGCACCAATTTATGTAACATGTGGAAAACCCTGTAGGTACACACACACGACCTGTACATGCCAACACACACATGCACACACACCCTGTACATGCCAACACACACACACACACACACACACACACACACACACACACATAATAGCCTTACAGAATAGATGTGTGTGTGGTACATGTTAATTTACTGCACTGTTACTAACCCTGCACAAGAATGTGTTTGATATGATGCATTAATTCCTTCACAAAAGCTTGCTTTAGCTGATTCTATGACAGCTGTAGGGCTAACTTTAGCTAACGTTAGCTAGCTGACTCTGTGACAGCTGTAGGACTAACTTTAGCTAACGTTAGCTAGCTGACTCTATGACAGCTGTAGCTCATCAAAGTGAAAAGCCGGCTAGTTTATCATCTCGTCACTTCAGTGTTTCGGTGCGAATGCAAACAGAAAAAACAGCCTGTGAGTCTGTAGTTCTCGGGAAACTCTCCAGAACTGTTTGGTCCAAAAACGCCTAATATTCCATTCTGGTAGGAATACCGTCAATTTGAAGTGTTTCTAGGAATAACCCAAAGTATGAAGGGTACGGAAAACACTGAAAAAGTCTTACGCAGCCAGGCACATGAACATGAAGTATGTAAAGTTTGTAGTGAGAAGGAGACAGCTATACGCAACTTTGTTTCACTTTCCTCGCACTTTTGCATCCAAGAGTCCACCTGAAGGTGAGTGCTTCCAGACTGCTGTCCACAATCTGTCCACAATCTGTCCACAATCTGTCCACAACAAGCTGCTCATTTTTTCCCTCTGGCTTGCACCAGCCTGTCCTCCTCCAAAAAACGTCCCCATAGGTTGTTTGTCCAGGGAGATTATTACGACCTGTAGTTATGTTTTAAAGTTCAGCGCCCTCTCACGGTCGTGTGTTGATGTTATGGCGGCAAAAAGCCGGAAGTAATGTGACTAGGGGCACTAATTTAGTAAAACGCTCAAATGGGTCGTATTAGAGGCTCAGAACAAACAACCTCATATGGTCGTATGGTGATTTGCACACATCACAAGCAAGGCAGCACTTCTGAATCACGCTGACACGTTTTTCACGCTCTGGCTGGCACGCTTTCTGAGAACCACGAACTTCTCGGGTAGAAAGAGCACAAAGTGACTTCTTACCTGCGAGAACTCTCTCTCCGTGACTCAGTCTGCACTCAAGAGGCCGTGGCCGACATCGTCTTCATGGTCGACGGTTCGTGGAGCATCGGCAACGAGAACTTCAAGCAGATCCGTCAGTTTCTGTACACGCTGGTCAACAGCTTCGACGTGGGTCCGCAGCACGTGCGCATCGGGCTGGTCCAGTACAGCACCACGCCGCGCACGGAGTTCCTGCTCAACACCTACCAGCACAAGACGGACATCCTGCAGTACATCGACAACCTGCCGTACATGGGCGGCGGCACGCAGACGGGGCAGGGCCTGGACTTCATGCTCAACCAGCACTTCGTGGAGTCCGCCGGCAGCCGCGTCGGCCGGGGCGTGCCGCGGATCGCCGTGGTGATCACCGACGGCAAATCGCAAGACAACGTGGAGTCCCACGCCCAGGACCTGAAGAGGAAGGGGATCGTTTTGTACGCGATCGGCATCAAGGATGCGGACGAGGAGCAGCTGAAAGAGATCGCCAACGAGCCGCACAGTCAGCACGTCTACAGCGTGTCGGACTTTGCGGCGCTGCAGGGAATTTCTCAGAGCATCGTCCAGACGCTCTGCACCACCGTAGAGGAAGTCAAACGACAACTGCTGCAGTTGACTCAAGGTAACACGTGTCGTCAGGCTTCGTCTGACTTCAGGGTTTCTTATATCTAATGACAGAGCTGCGTATGTTTGGGCTGGGCGATATGACGATATATATCATCAAAACCATATGAAAGGTCTATCGTATATATTTCTTGATTGTTTCTACTGCGATGTTGAAAAAACACCGGCCAATCTGCGCTGCGGCAATATTTACATCATTTGGACTCTTTATGTTCTGATCTTTGCACAATGCACATTATGATCATTTTGCACTAAAGTTCTGAATAAAATGACACAATAGGCTTTACCATCCCTGTGGTTATTTCATATAGACTATTTATTTGTTGAATTTCCAGAAAACATGCTATATCGTGATATATATATCGAGATATGAAATGGGTAGAGAATTTTGTACATATCACCCAGCCCTACTTACTGTATTTTGTGTTTCCTTCAGAAATGTAAATATCCAGTGTGTCAGAAAAATCACCAATAAAGCTTTGTAAACCTTTATTTAGAGATAAATAACCTGCCTGATATCAGACAGAACTGTTTAGAGTTTTCTCTAACCAATCACCAGAGACTTCCTGTCTGAGTCGGCTAACTTCCTGTTAGCCCTATGCTAACTTATAAAATCATTCAATGTCTCTTCTAGACTTTCCAAATGTTATCGGGCCGAATCCATCAGATTATAACTGTGAAACGAGTCGCTCAAAACGAGTTATCCGCCGTCTTAGTCTATGACATGAGTTTAACACACACACACACACACACACACACACACACACACACACACACACACACACACACACACACACACAAGGTAAACGGTAACGAGACAGACGGGGCCGGACGGCTGGTAAGAACTTGTAAGTGGTGCAGCAGAGTGCAAAGCTGTTTCAATGCTCAGGTAAACAGATCTGTTTTGACCTTCCTTTGATAGACAGGATGAAGATACGTTAGGATTCCTAAAGTAATCTTACCTCAGACTCGTCCTATCTTAACTTAAGATGTAAGTTTCTGTAATACGGCGCCCTGTGACCACAGAATATAGATTATAGGGACACACAGACATTAAATGTTGCTCACCTGTTTTTCTCCCTCCGGTCCAGAATGTGCCAAAGCCACCGTGGCCGACATCGTCTTCCTGATCGACGGCTCGTCCAGCATCGGCATCGCCAACTTCCAGGAGGTCCGTCAGTTCCTGCGCAGCGTGGTGACGGGCCTGGACATCGGGCCGGACAAGGTGCGGATCGGCCTGGCCCAGTACAGCGACGACACCTACCAGGAGTTCCTGCTGAAGGACCACATGGACAAGAAGTCCCTGCTGGACGCCGTGGACACGGTTCCCTACCGGACGGGCGGCACGGAGACGGGCAAGGCCATCGGCTTCCTCCAGACGCAGTACTTCACGGAGGAGGCCGGCAGCCGCGCCGGCCTGCGCGTGCCTCAGATCGCCGTGGTCATCACGGACGGAGACTCCGCGGACAACGTGTCCGTCCCCGCCCAGAACCTGAGGAAGCACGGCGTCATCGTGTTCGGCATCGGAGTGGGACAGGCCAACCTGCAGGAGCTGGAGTCCATCGCCAACCGCCCGCCCGATCGCTTCCTGTTCTCCATCGACAGCTACCAGGCGCTGCAGCGGCTGACGGACGGCCTGCTGCAGACCGTCTGCGTCTCCGTGGAGGACCAGAGGCAAGGTACACCGTTACTTATCTGCAAATATTACATATATACCAAAAACTACTATTTATCTGGAATGAAATATAAGAATCATATGAAAACAACGACCCAAACATCAGAATATTGGATATAAAACAGTAAATTATACACCAGGGACAATAATGGATTTTATCGTGAATCGCAGAGTTGATTGAATCTCCATCATCAGGATAATCCTGAATCTCCTCACAGATTACTGCAGTTTACTGCAGAGTACTATCTGTGATGTCATACTAATATTTGGTTCTTGAAAAAAGTCGGACTGTTTTGAGAAAAAAACCCTCAAAATTTAATGAGAAAAAAGTCAAAATTTTTCAAGAAAAAATTTGTAATTTTGGGAAAAAAAGTCATAATGTTAAAAAAGAAAAGAAAGAAAAGTCTTAATTTTTCAAGAAAGAAACCCACAATTTAATGAGAAATTTAATGTTGTTTCTTGAAAAAAGTGCCAACAAATCCAAATGTAAGATAAAGTGACTCCAGTGTGTTTTAGTGCTAATATTTTGTTGATTATCGGGATAATATCGTGAGTCTGAATGATTTTGGCAGGATAATCGTGACATGAAAGTTTTCATATCGTCCCGTGTCGAAACACAAATCTGTGAAAATCTGGATTCTGTAAAGTACCAGCGGACACGCGTGTGGAGTTGTTTGTAAGAGACGAGTTTAAAAAAATGGATCCTACATTTCCCATAATGCAACTCACTAGCATCTGTCACAGTTCCTCATGCTGCAGCGATGAGTCCTAAAACCTGGAAATGAGATGACGTTTCCAGATACATGTGGACGGGGACGAAAACGTCCGAGGTGAGATGACTCTGATGACATCACTATGACATCATCGGGGGCGACAAAGCTCCTCCAGAGCCAAAAAAGGCATTACAGGCGGAGGAGTACTCCACGTGACCGACGCACATTTCTCTGCCCGTTAGATTTCTGACTGTGCAGTGATTAATGTTAAGACATTACGCAACACGCTCTGCTTCCAGTTTAAGGTCGTTCTGCAAACATGCAGCGTCGGCCAAAAACAGCATTCAGAGACAGAAGTCGTTTGGGGACAAAGTTGAAGTTGCTGTTGTGCACGTTTACTCTGGGAACTTTAGTTTTCCACAGAAATGGTTCATTTTAAATTGTAGGCATCCAGATAAAGTAGTGCTCGTTAATTTTTCCGTCCTGAAAGTTGGTTAATGTGAGATTCACCAGCCTTTGCAAAGATATAAGAAACGTGATTAAAAAATAATTAAAGTGAATATCTCCTAATTCTGAGTTAAAGAATTCATGGACCAGATGCAATCTGATTTTGATTCACTATTAGTGACGGGACAATAATGGATTTTATCGTAGATCGTGATAAAAAAACGCACAATAAGTTGATTGCGGTGAATTTCTATTATCGGGATAATATCGTGAATCTCCTCACAGACTGACTGCAGTTTACTACAGAGTACTATCTGTGATGATATACTAATATTTAGTTCTTACAATAAATGTTTAGAGAAAAAAAAGTCACAATTTCATGAGAAAAAGTCATATTGTTTCAAGAACATTTTTATGAGAAAAAAGTCGTAATTTTATGAGAAAAAAGTTGTAATTTTATGAGAAAAAAGTCGTAATTTTATGAGAAAAAAGTTGTAATTTTATGAGAAAAAAGTCGTAATTGTTTGAGAAAAGTTGTAATTTTATGAGAAAAAAGTTGTAATTTTTTGAGAAAAAAGTTGTAATTTTATGAGAAAAAAGTCGTAATTGTTTGAGAAAAGTTGTAATTTTTTGAGAAAAAAGTTGTAATTTTTTGAGAAAAAAGTTGTAATTTTTTGAGAAAAAAGTCGTAATTTTTTGAGAAAAAAGTTGTAATTTTATGAGAAAAAAAGTCATAACTTTTTGAGAAAAAAGTTGTAATTCTTTTAGAAAAAAGTCGTAATTTTTTGAGAAAAAAGTCCGACCAAATCAAACAGTAAGGTAAAGTGATTCCAGCGTTTTAGTGCCGTTTTAAGAGTTTTAAACATATTTTGTTGATTATTGGAATAATATCGTTGATGTTACAACTGAGTTTTATCATTTCTGAATGTTTTTCGTCAGCCCTTCTCACCGTTGGTTTTTCTTTCAGCGTTGGCGGAGAAGTTTGCCGACATCTTCTTCCTGGTGGACGCCGGCATGGCGGCGGCAGAGTTCCAGCAGGTCCGGACCTTCCTCTCCCGAATGGCCAATCAGCTGAACATCGGCGCGGCGGCGTACCGCCTGGGCCTGGCGCAGTACGCTCAGGACGTCAAGGTGGAGTTTCTCCTCAACGCTCACCAAACCAAAGAGGAGACGCAGAACGCCGTCAGGCGTTTCCGCCAGTGGAGACTGCAGCCCAACGAGCCTCGTAAACTGGGCGCCGCCCTGCAGTACGCCAGCACGCACTTCTTCACGAGCGAGGCCGGGAGCCGCGCGGAGCAAGGCTACCGGCAGTACCTGATCGTTATGAGCGGGAAAGACTCGGACGATCCCGTGGACCGGGAGGCGCGCCTGATCAAATCGTCGGGAGTCACCGTGGTGGGGATGAGCCTCGGCGCGTCCATGCGGGAGATGCGTCTCATAGCCACGACGCCGTACGCTTACCCGTCCATCGTCAACACCGTGCCGACGCTGAGGGCCGTCTTCGAAACGGAGGAGGCGCAGGTCACTCTTACTGGAGGTAATATACTTTCATTAATTATACCATCATTTTTATTATTAATTCATCACTTGAGAGCACCAACCGTGGTAACATATATATATATATATATATATATATATATGTAAATGTTACCACCCGTTAACAAACGACAGTTCTGCTAATTATTAAAAATCTGATTCTGATTCTGATGTGTTACTATAAAAAGATGTTCAATTCAATTTTATTGTCATTTATTTGTTTGGCATCATTTTGAGAATGCAGGAAGGTATTTGTTTACATCATCCATAAGCACTGACACGTTTTTATTGGAAATCAGTAAATTAGTATCATGTATTGTAAATGTAAGTTTGACACTGCAGCAAGATCGTTGATGTAGAAAACAATAAGGGTCCTAACATGGAACCTTGTGGTGCCCCACACCCCTTAAAGATAAGATAATAATATGTAACATTCCCACATTAAAATGACTAAAAATGACTCGACCTGTGTTATATATTTAGTTGAGTTGTGTACTTACATTATCCCAAATGTTTCCAACAAAGTTCACAGAAATCGGTCCTGTTATCAGGACGCTCCGTGTCTTCTGGAGGCAGGACTCCTGTCTGTGGCATCATCACGTCCCTCTGTGTAAAAACCTCCTGAACCGTGAACTCTGACATAATCCAAACCAGAGAAACGGACCGCAATAACTGGCCTTTGTTGTTGTTTTGATGGAGAGACCCCTGGCGGCAGAATATGACATATTGTACGTTTAACAATTCTGTCGTGATTTGTTGCTTCACAGATTGCAAAGCAGCCAAACTGGCCGACATCGTGTTCATCGTCGACGAGTCCGGAAGCATCGGGACCCCGAACTTCCAGCTGGTGCGCACGTTCCTGCACTCGATCGTGAACGGCCTGGAAGTCAGTCAGAAGAGAGTGCGCGTGGGCATCGTGATGTACAACACCCGGGCCACGGCGCAGGTCTACCTCAACACCTTCGACAACAAGGACGAGCTGCTGAAGTTCATCAAAATCCTGCCGTACCACGGAGGCGGCACCAACACCGGAGAGGCGCTGAAGTACGCGCTGAAGAACGTTTTCATCAAGTCCAGAGGGAGCAGGAAGGACAAGGGCGTCCAGCAGGTGGCGGTGGTGATCACAGACGGCGAATCCCAGGACAACGTGAGCACGCCGGCGTACGAGCTGCGCCGGGCCGGGGTCACGGTTTACGCAGTGGGAGTGAAAAATGCCAACGATGCCCAGCTGGTCGAGATGGCGTCTCACCCCCCCCACAAGCACAAGTTTATCGTGGACAGTTTCACCAAACTGAAATCTCTGGAGCAGAGTCTGCAGAAGATCCTCTGCCACAACATCCTGCGCCAGGCCATCTCCGTCAGCACCAGGAAAACAGGCATCAAAGAAGGTCTGTACCGCTGCTCCACTGCTGCCTTTCAATTCATGTCCAAGTCCTGATGTTGACTGAACAAAGTCCTCATGTTTGACAAAACAGGTGGTCTGTACAGTTAGTTTATTACGACCTGCAGTCACGTTTTAAAGTCCAGCGCCCTCTAGCGGTCGTGTGTCGATGTTTTATTGTGAGGCGTCTCCCTCTAGTGTTCGTTGATGTTATGGCGCCAAAAAGCCGTAAAAGTAATGTGAGGGAATATTTAGAGCGAGAAACACATTTTGGTGGTGAGACTTTCACCCAGGAGACCAGAGTTCATGTCAAAACAAAATGAGCCGTAACCAGAAGTACGTGACGCGGCGCTTCATCAGAACAGAACAGAATTAGTTTATTGCCAAGTATACAAGGAATTTGCTTTGGTGCATCGGTACATACACAAAAAACACAAAAAACACAAAAAACACAAAAAACACAAAAAACACAAAAAACACAAAAACAAACACAGAAGCATATATAAAAACGGATAAATAAAAATAAAAACAGTAGGTAACACAACATAGAACAGTGGGTACATGTACATGTACAGGGAATATTTAGAGGAAAGCTCTGAGCTGAGAACTCCGCTGTGCAAAGTTTATAAAGTGCAAAGTTAACAGATGTGCAAGTTACAAGTTGTGATCCTGAGTGGAATGAGAAACCATGTCAGGTCTTGTTAATGAGTCTGATGCACAGAATGATTTAATGTCTCAAATATCCTGATTTTAACCCAAATCACGACCTTTTTTCAAACTCTACCAAGTTGAGTTGTTGCCTAAACCTACACAGTGTCTGTTTTAACAACGGCATGTTTAAAATAAACGTAACGTTTAGGTATGAGGGAGAAAAACGCTCATAAAACTGACCCCAGAGGCAAAAAAGTCATCAGTGCGATCGCTTGCACGCCTATCTGCTTGTTGTGCTGCGTTTCTAACGTCCGACAGCTAAAAGTGAAATACGCGCTTGTGAAATTTGGTTTCCGCATGCATCAGTCTACATACTGTATGTAGATGCAGTAATACAGCATACTGTGCTTTTGAGCCACCCTAAATCACCGCAGGGGGAATTCCTTCACAGAAACAGCCCGACGCAGCTGAAACATTTGCAAAAGTAACATTTCTGCGTTTCCTTTTCCAGGCTGCGTGCAAACGGATGAAGCAGACATCTTCTTCCTGATTGATCACTCGGGAAGCATTTACCCCACCGACTTCCAGGACATGAAGAAGTTCATCATTGAGTTTCTGCACACCTTCCGTATCGGGCCGCAACACGTCCGCATGGGGGTCGCAAAATACGCAGATTCGCCAAATCTAGAATTTGATCTGACGGCCTACACGGACACCAAGACGCTGGAGAAAGCCGTGGAGGGGATTAAACAAGTAGGAGGCGGCACGGAGACGGGCAGAGCTCTGGAGTTCATGGGCCCGCACTTCGACAGAGCAATGGGCAGTCGTGGTCACAAAGTCCCGGAGTACCTGGTGGTCATCACGGACGGAAAGTCCAGCGACGAGGTCAAGGTTCCCGCAGAGAAACTGAGGGCGCAGGGTGTCGTCGTCTACGCCATCGGGGTGAAAAACGCAGACGCTGTCGAGCTGCGAGAGATCGCCGGCGACCCCAAGAGGACTTTCTTCGTCAATAACTTTGATGCTTTGAATCCCATCAAGGACGACATCATCACAGACATCTGCTCTCAGGACGGTAAGGACAACTGCACGTCTGCCAACAGTCTGGAATTACATTTTTAGTAATTTCCAGGTCTGGATAAGTTTGGAAAAAAGAAAAGAAACAAATATTTCTGTTTCCAGACTATTGCCTCTATTCAGTTTTCTAACATATAAGATTCTGAATTTCTAAAAATAACTTCAATAAAAGCAGAGGAGCCAGAACTTTAAAATATACGCTCTCTCAAAGAGGAAGGTTGTTAGCCTCCTCTTGAATGTGGAGACAGTATCTGCCTCCCGGTGCAGAGGCCAGAGCAGAGCCGTCAGTAGCATCGGGAACATCAGGAAATCGCAGGTCATCCAGGTTTTTATATCCTCAGCACACGCTTGATGTTTAGCTAGCTGAGTGTTTTCTTCTGGCCTGACAGATATAACTGGGTATCGTCTGCATAACGGTGAAACGATGTTTTCTGTCCACAGCGTGCAAAGACATCCCGGGCGACCTCCTCTTCCTGATCGACAGCTCCGGGAGCATCTATCCACAAGACTACGAGAAAATGAAAGACTTCATGAAATCTGTCATCAGCAAGTCCGTCATCGGGCAGGACGAGGTGCACGTCGGCGTCATGCAGTTCAGCACCATCCAAACGCTGGCGTTCCCGCTCAACCGCTACTACAGCAAGGACGAAATGTCGAAAGCCATCAGCGACATGCAGCAGATCGGCGGCGGCACGCTCACGGGCGACGCCATCACGGACGTGTCGAAGTACTTCGATGCGGCCCAAGGCGGGCGCCCTGGCATGAGGCAGAGGCTGGTGGTGATCACAGACGGCGAGGCCCAGGACGAGGTCAAAGGCCCCGCCGCGGCCCTGAGAGCCAAGGGGGTGATGGTCTACGCCATCGGAGTGGTGGACGCCAACACCACGCAGCTGCTGGAGATCAGCGGCTCCCCGGACAGGGTGTACGCCGAGAGGGACTTTGACGCTCTGAAGGACTTGGAGAGTCAGGTGGCCATGGAGCTCTGTGATCCAGAGAGAGGTAAACGCCAAATCATCACCAGTCTAGTTTTTCTTTAAAGGTACCATGTTGTAAAAGTGAGATTTTCATGTCTTTTAAAAAAAAAAAATTTAATCAAAACTCTCAATCCACGGAGAAATGCACACAGCGCTGATATTCAGAAACTGTGCCTTTAAAACGAGCCGTCAGGACTTCTGTAAGGTTGTGATGTCACAACTAGGGATGGGACAACGATGGATTTGATTGTGGATCGTGATAAGTTGATCGTGGTGAATTTCCATTATTGGGATAATCATGAATATCCTCACAGACTGACTGCAGTTTACTACAGATGCTATACTAATATTTGTTTCTTAAAAAAAGTCGTAATGTTTCCAGACAAAAGTCGTAATGTTTCAAGAAAATAATCGCAATGTTTTGAAAAACATCGTAATCTTTTGATAAAAAAGTCGTGATGTTTCTAGAAAAAAGTCGTTGATTTTGAAACATATTTTGTTGATTATTGGGATATTATTTTCTCAATAGAAGCCAGCAGACTCTTGGATTGGTTTGTAGTTTGCTGGACAGATTTGAAGTTTTTGGATGAAACAAGTATCTTAAATGATTCTTTTGAATATAAATAATCCCATTTTCTCTCTGTCCTTTTCTTCCAACCAGACTGTAAGAAGACAGAAAGAGCGGACATTATCTTCCTGGTGGACGGCTCCACCAGCATCACGCTGAGCAAGTTCAGGAGCATGCAGAAGTTTATGGCGTCCATGGTGAACCAAACCACGGTGGGCAGCGACCTGACTCGCTTTGGGGTCATCCTCTACTCCAACGACGCCAACTCCATCTTTACTCTGAAAACCTACACCTCCAAACGTGAGGTCCTCAATGCCATCATGGCGCTGAAGTCCCCGTTCGGAGACACCTACACCGGCAAGGCTTTGGGATACTCTTTAGACTACTTTGACGCCTCGCACGGCGGCCGGGCGGACCTCCAGGTGCCGCAGATTCTCATGGTGATCACGGACGGCGATGCTACCGACCGTAACAATCTGGTGGTGCCGTCCGAGGCGCTGCGAGACAAATACATCAGCGTCTTCAGTATCGGCGTGGAAGGAGCCAACAAGACGCAGCTGGAGATCATGGCCGGGCACGTCAAGTCCAGAGTCTTCTACGTGGACAACTTTGATGCCCTGGAAACTCTGTACAAGAATATTACTGATGTCCTCTGCGCATCCACCAAGCCAGGTGAGAGTCTTTGTACACAGCAGTTCTGAATCTTCCTGGAAAAGAAAAGTGGGGAATTGATGAGATTTCATTGACACCAATGCCATTATCGATTCTGCAAATTGATCCGATTCTTTATCGATTCCCCTTTTTCTTAAAAAAAGTCATAATGTTTCAGGAAAAAACCTACAATTCTTTGAGAAAAAAGTCATAATGTCTTGAGAAAAAAATGTGTCTGACTTCCTGTTTGGTTTTGGATTTCGTCTCCTCGTGTTACATATGCGTACCAAATTTAATCTCCGTCAAATGTAAAGTTAGGGGCTTGAAATTAGGGGGCGCTAGCTAGCCAATTTCCCACGCCCACTTTTCAAACTCACGTCATATATACATTTTCACCAAGCCTGAATTCTTCTGAGTTTTTGAGCATGTTAAGCCCCTCAAAAAAAAACACACCAGTTTCAATAGGATATATAAGTATATGGCTCAGTTATTTATCAGTAATGTTAGAGGTCGACTATGTGTTTCAAGTAAAAAGGTAATGTTGAGAGAAAAAATGCTCAACTTTAATCGACTTTAATCGGCCTTGTGATCTGAGATAATCGCCGATGCTGATGATCTCAAAATGTCATCAGTCGGTCGGCTGATTAATCTGTCGGCTGATTAATCGGTCTATCCCTAACGTGGATACATTTTGATTTTGTCTCTTTGCTTTTTGCAGTTTGTGAGAAACAGCAGGCGGACCTGGTCTTCCTGGTGGATCAGTCGGGCAGCATCGGCACGCAGGACTACAACACCATGAAGAAGTTCACCACAGAACTGGTGAACAGCTTCAAAGTCAGTGAGACTTTAGTCCGCGTCGGGCTGGCGCAGTTCAGCAGCACGTTCCAGAACGAGTTCTACCTGAACCAGTTCTACAGCGAGCAGGCCGTCAACCAGCACATCCTGGGGATGACGCAGCTGGGCGGAGGCACCAACATCGGCCGGGCTCTGGATGCCATCAGGGGTCATTTCGAGGCGGCGCAGGGCAGCCGCAGATCCGCCGGGATCTCCCAGAACCTGGTGCTGATCACGGACGGCGAGTCGCAGGACGACGTGGAGGACGCGGCCGACCGCCTCAGGGCGCTGGGGATCGAGGTGTTCGCCATCGGCATCGGGGACGTCCACGACCTGGAGCTCCTGCAGATCACCGGCACCCCGGAGAGGCTGTTCACCGTGGAGAACTTCGGCAGCCTGGACAAGATCAAGCAGAAGGTGGTCAGCACCATCTGCAAATCCAAACCCCCCAAAGAACAAACCAGTAAGTTGGACTTCTCTTCTTTCATCTGAGGTCTTCTGCTGGATTCTGCAAAATAAGCATTATTTATTTTATTAACCCAAAAATCAATTTTCTGCAGGTTTTTAGTAATAAACTGTAGTATAAATCAGAATATAGATATGTTAGTAATAAACTGTAGTATAAATCAGAATATAGATATGTTAGTAATAAACTGCAGTATAAATCAGAATATAGATATGTTAGTAATAAACTGCAGTATAAATCAGAATATCGATATGTTAGTAATAAACTGCAGTATAAATCAGAATATCGATATGTTAGTAATAAACTGCAGTATAAATCAGAATATCGATATGTTAGTAATAAACTGCAGTATAAATCAGAATATCGATATGTTAGTAATAAACTGCAGTATAAATCAGAATAT
>JAOVVB010008501.1:0-16879 GCA_028570985.1 Heterobranchus longifilis | reverse complement strand
ATTGAGAGAACACGAAGGGGAGGGGTGGGGCTTCCTGTTCACCGTGGTTTCTTCCCAGAGAGGAAGCAAGGTTTGATCCCGGCACTGTTCACATAGTAACCAGACTCAAATATCTCCCAACTGTTGGTGTTCACAACAGAGTTGCAAATTAGCAGTGAACTTTAAAAAAAAATTGGGGATGATAGCAAAATCAGAGAGCTCACCTATTAAATTAAGCTGAAGAAAATTATAACAGGTGGCTAGTCAAAATTTACAAGACATTATCTCAACAAAATCCAGTGCCAAGGCTTTCTTGACATTAGGTTAAACTTTATTGTCCCCAAAGGGAAATTTGGCTTGTGCACAGTGCATGGTTGCTTCATAAAAACATCACAGAACATCACGTGACATCATACAATAAGAACATGAGAAGCATCGTGTTATATGATTACTTACTATGATTACTAGAAAACATTTGAACGTCGTTGACAACATGCCGCTTAATAGTCTGTCTGTGAGTTAAAGTGCAAGTGCTAAAGTGCTTGGGTGGTTATTGCACATTACTCTATTGCGATGAGATTTAAAGATAAAGTACGAATGCTAAAGTGCAAATATGTTTATTGGACATTACTCTATTGCACTCAAATTCATGACATGATTTTTAAATTTTGAGAAGTAATGCACTGATTCAACCTCATTCTGATACTTCACTGCTGTGATTTAATGAACGTAATCGTGATAGTGGAAACATTGAATTTCATGATGACATTGGCAAAGAAACTGTAGTTATTGTGGCTGGTGACATCTGGCCAGTATTTGTGCTGATACTGAATTACTGGATTGTTTTTTTTTCCATATTTGTAACATTTGGATTTGTTAATGTTAAATGTTGTTTGTCCTCTAGTGTGAAAATATTTGTTTTGTGCTACGTTTTTGCCAGTTGCTTAAATGGGTGAAATAATGCCACCTCAAATAACATATTACAAAGATATCACATAAGTGTTAATTTTCACATCCAACCCAGAGAACTGAGTTGTTTTTTGTTTTTTTTTACAGACTGGGTTGCTTCTGTGTGTTTCTGTAGAGTCACACTGCTAGTTTACTCACCCATGTGCTTATGTGTCATTTTGGCAGGAAATTGAGTTTTGCTCATATTTGTGTGAGGGTGCAGGTTCTGCTCCAACATTGCCCATATGCACATAAAGCTACTTTATGAGCACCTGTCTCTGACTCCTCTTCCAGAAGCTCATTAGCTTGCTGCCTAAAAACTGCCAGTCTCAATAACTATAATGGTCATACAGTCTCCCCTCACCTCGTCCCATCACCCCGAGTCGTCCAAGCACTGATTTAGTGACAGATGGCGTGGATGAGATGCGTTTGTCGGCCGTGTTCAAGCTCTGAAACCTCGGGGGGAAACACAGTGATGAGGTTATTACAGATTTCATACACCACAGGAACTGTTATCAATCAAATGTGATTGTTTATCTCCTCATTTTTTTCCCCTGATGTTTTATCAGCTCCGTCTGTTTTTTTTGTTGTTTTTTTTTGATTGACCACATCTGCCTCTTTTCCCATCTCCCATTTCTTTTTAATAACAACCCTCTCTTTTCTTCCATCCTCTTGGTAACGGTGAGTTCCTCTGTTATTGCTCTTTGCTCTTTTCCTATCAGTGATTTATCAGATAGCTTCCTGTCCTCCCCTTTACTTTCCTTTCTCCCTTCTGTCCCCTCCGTGCAGCCTTGTTAGTCAGTGTTAGTATTGGTTCAGGCTGCTCTTTGTGTGCGTGTGCGTGTGCGTGTGCATGTGCGTGTGGCGGGGGCACTCACTGTCACTGCCTGTTTGGCGTTAGAGTGACACATTAACTAATAGGATGGACGTGGAGCGCCGACTCAGACGCTCTGTGTGTCTTTGACTCTTGTTTCTTTTCATTATCTTTTCTCTTTTTTTATCTGCTCACATCCGTCACCCCTTAATTCCACTTGATTCCATGTCCTGACCTCTTTTTCTTCTGTCCTTGACCTCATCTGTTGACACTTTTGTCAGCGACACAAACAGAAACCTGCGTTGGTTGCTATTGAATCGATCACTGATCCTCGAGGGTCAGTGGTTTTATCTGTCCTTCCTAGCTTCAAGCTTCAGAAACCAGCAGCTTTCTGGTTGTGCTCCACAGATGAGCTTTTATCCTTTAAAATCTGTGGTGGAGGGAATGAAGCGGCAGCAAAATGCCCGGTCATCATCATCCTATATTAACCGTGAGAAAGGCACATGCATACACACATTTGTCATCAACACATAGAGCCATAATTGCATTAATGAGCCGTGAAATGAGTGTGACCGATCTGGCATTTCACCAGGGACTTGTCTGTCTTTGCAAATGAGGTGACAATTGCAGTGATATCCGATATCTGTCGGCTGCTAATAGTTATTTTTGAAATGTGTGAATGGATCGCCGTGCTGTAAAGCATGAAATAAGAGCTTGTTTTTATGATAGCTTCTTGAGCTGTCTTCTACCTGTGAGATTTCCTTGAAATCGACATGCTGATGGGTTTTAGTGTCGACAGTGTGGTAAAAAATCTTGTTGCTTGTTCTCATGCTTCTCATAAAGAGTAGCAGCTCCCGAGGCCTAAAGCGAATGGATATCCTGATAATAAATAAAGATGTTTCTGTAATCAAACCCCGTCTGCTGTGAGAGAATTAGCTTTGGGTCATCTTTGTTGCCGCTGCAAAGATTTAATTTGCAATATGCAGCCCCCCCCCACATCATCTTATAATCGATGGCAGCAGAGGGGTTCTTCAGCAGTGCAGATAACGCCTTTTATCACAGCGATTAAGGCTATGAACCGTAACTGACCTCGTGAGGCACTATTAGCTCTGTCTGTCTTTGTTGGGTGATAATCTTTCATAATAAAGAAATTTTTCCCAGTGTGAGGCCGATCAGGCACTTCCAAAGAAACCGAAGCATCGTGCCGGTGAGCGAGCGTGGAGCTCCGGGCACTGGCGGCATGGAGGGAGGCCGGGTGCCGTTCATCTGCATGCTGCAGTCAATCAGAGCACTCATATAAGAATGTAGCAGAGCCTAATTATTTTTGGAACTCATGAATAATTCTCTGTCTAAATAAGCAGGGAGTGGTCATTGAGAGTGCCCTCATTTCCTTGCCCTTTCCTTCCTGATTTAGGCTGAATTTACTATTTTACAACCATGAAAAGAAAGCAGGCCAAGAAGGCGAAACTGTGACTGTGTTCTATCGATCTCCTCTGTAACGTTTTAATGCCGCCACCCGGTTTGGACGTTATCATGCGATTTGAATGGGCGTTATCAGTGCTTGCATATTTTAGTGTTCTGTTGAGCTGCAAAATGAGAGTTTGTACCGCAACCGTATGCTGGTGTTATGAACGAAAGAGTTACCATTAGGGCTGAACGATTTTGAAAAAAATATCTAATTGTGATTATTTTGATATTGCAATTATAATATGATTTGCGATATTAGAAGGAATTAGAAGCCCTGAGAGGCAAGCTGTATTTATGTATATCAGCAGAAATTCAGAACCAAACTATCAAACTAGGCAGTGCTGATCAAATATGAATCAAGATTCTGTTACTCTATTGCCTATTTCTCGCCTAAAATGTTTTCAGAAAAGCATTTTAGTGTAGTGTTCAGCTGCAAAGTTAGGAAGTTCGTGACCAGGCCGCAATTTTTTTTTTTCCTGTTTCAAAACAGACCAGGCGCCAACCTGCGTGTGTCTCTGTGTGTTGCTCTGATTGGCTGTAGATCTATCCAGCTGCATTCAGAGGTATTTTGATCTGTGCTGTTGAAAACGCCCATTAGAAATCGAAAGTCAACTGAGAGGTACCAGACTCATTTTCAGTGCCTAAACCTAAACTCACATAAATCAATGTTTTTCCCTAAATGTACCAACGTGTTTAACGAAACTCATGTAATTGTAGTAATTTAAGGTCGTTGACTATTTTTGGCGCCTAACGGAAAGTGAAACCGAACATGCGACCTGGCATTGAATGGGGTGATAACAGCCCATTGAATGGGATGACAACAGCCACCTGGGCCTTCTAGCAGGGGGAGCAGACCCCTACTAATCCATATCTATGTATCGAAACGGGTGGTACCGCACATTAGACGTGGGACGATCGCATGGCCTAATCACTATTGCTGCTTTGTATCGAGGCATGGGACGATGAAAAATTCATGTCACTATCATCCTGGCCAAAATAATTGCAATTCATGATGTCATCCTGATAATCATCGAAATGCTTAAATCTCTAAAACCACACTGGAATCACTTTACCTTATATTGTGTTATAATAATAAAATTACTCAATAATGAAAATTCTCTTTAGTTTTTTTAAATTGCGTATTAGGGCTGGGCATGACATCGGTAATCTCATATCTCAATAATGACATATATCACGATATAGCATGTTTTCTGGTCATTCAAGAAATAGTCTATAAATAACCACATGGTAACGCGATAGAAACGATGTAGAAAAATATATAAGATAAACATTTTTATATCGTTTTGACAATGTATATCATATTTCCCAGCCCTATTGTATATCTCTCTGCCTCGTTCCACCTCTGTTCTCAGATATTTTTCTTGGCTTCTCTTTGCACTTGTTGTCCTACGGCTCTTTCATCTCTCCCTCTTGCTGCCATGATTCTTTTTCTACACACCCTGTCACCCCTCTCACTCTCTGTTATGTTCCCTCCATATCTACAATATAATTGTGTTAGTGGCACACTGGTGCTGTCGCAATCCTTCATTTTCAGTGAGGCGCTCTGAATATACCCCACAGGGGAATAAGGAGAAGGGACTGGGGGTGAGAAAAGCCATGGCATAAGTGGTGACGGCACATCTCTTTTCCTGTCTGTGATCCGTCATTAAAGTTCAACTGAAGCTTTATGACATTTTCTCACCCACTCCTGCACGGCTGAACACTGACCGACCACCCGCAGCTGCCTACACACAAGCCTGTGGCAGAGTAGTTTGTGTATGAACATCCTCAACAGCATGTAAGTTATGTATTCATGCCCATACCCATCGGCCAATTACGTGCTAACAAGCCAAAATGGAAGTAAGCATCCACTATTTAGTCTAAAAGGTCAGTCGTCTCATCTGAATCCCTGCAGCAGCAAGTTATCTGTGTGAGAACTGGCAGCTGTAGACATTTATATTCTGGCCTGAAATTGATTATCATTGATTTGTGGAAAGACGCACTATTATCGCGCTATAAGTCATTATTTAACCTTTTATAGTGTGGCAGTTTGTAAATTTGTATTTAGGCGTGTTTAAATGGCATCACTTTGATGATTACGCTGTTAAAGGTCAGAAAGATGTGAGGGAGGCAGAGGGCGCAGAGGGATGAAAGACAGGAAAATGTGAGGAAGAAAGAAAAAAGACGGATAAAATGCAAGGTAAGATTATGTTTATTTGATTTACAAAAAAAGTTTTTTAAATTTTTTCATATCAAGGTGAAGAAACTTTTAGTTGCCTCTTTAATCCAGTGCAACTTCAGCAAAGCCTGCGCCGCATGATATAGTGCAGTGGTTCCCAACCTTTTCTATCACTGAGTAAACTGACGACCCCTGACTAAAGCCTGAGATATACTTGCTTTTAACTACGGGAACGCATGACGCTGCCTCACGTATCCTGCGTCCGTTTTGTCCATTCATTGTGTAGAAATGAATGCGACACAATGTCTATGTAAACAGGTGGTTAAACAGCAAGTATATCTCCGGCTTTAGCAACATATTTTATGGATAATTCATATTATATTCAATGCATAACAATAGCGCTACAGAACAACTGATAAACTGTACAATTAATCCAAATAGCTGCGTGTACATTTATGATGCATATGCTAACCTTGGTGTACAAATGTAAAAATGTTGTGCAACGTCAACACTCTTTATGTAATGTCTCCTTCAAAATGTTTGCAAAGGGGAAAAAGAAAATAAACCACAAAAAATTTGGTTACAAAAAAAAAATCGAAATAGTGAACGCAAGAACTGCAGGAAGTTTGTGTAAAACAAGCGATTTGGATGAATTTTGAACACATTATTTCCTTTTCCTATTTGAATATTGCTTTTAATACAATTCTCTATATTATGTTTTTTTGTTTTGTTTTTTACAATCATACTTTGTACTTAGTGCCCTTATCCTGTGAGTTTTTTTTCAAGTTTCCAATTTAATTTAGTTTTCTTCACAGAAATGAATGAAATGTGGAGCTAATAGGCCTCGCGACCCCCTGTGAAGCTTTGGCGACCCTTAAAGGGGGTCGGGACCCCCAGGTTGGGAACCACTGGTATAGTGGACAAACAAAATCCAGGTGGAGCAGAATAATGTAATCAGTTAGCCAACCTCTAATGAAGTAAGTTTGATCATTGCCTGTTGAAGATCGGGTTAAACAACTGAAACCATAAAGGTATTTTTGATGTAATTCACAAAAAAGGCCCCAGAATACATGAACTATCAGATTAACATGGTTGTAAACCAACATAAATGCAACACAAGAGCAAGCATTCCGCAAAAACAATGTTGACGTGGTCTCGAGGAAGGGTAACGAGATGTTAGAGAAGAAAAGACAAACACAAAGTGCAGTCGTGAGGAGGGAGAGCGAGACAAAGGTAACTGAGTCCATGTTGTGTGGGCCAGCTGCTGTAATGATTCTGTAGTGAAGTCTGGAGGAAGGAGAGCGAGAGAGAAGGAGGCGAGAGAATGATGGACAGGACAGGAATGAGAAAAGAAAAAGGGAGATGATTAAAGGGGGAGGACGTCGAGGAGAATTGTTAGGAAAAAGGAAATTGTTGCACATGCACACACTTTGACTCTGTGCAGATGTGATTGCAGCTCTTCAGCTCTTCTCCCACCCACATTCTTCTTCGTGTATCTGCCGAAACCCCGCTCGCTGTGGGCAGGGCTGATAAAACCACCGCTAACCTAACGAGATCTGTTTTTCACTTGAATGCAAAGCAGAAACCAGATGTATGTTTATTTGAACAAAAATCCAAAAGAAAATCCTATACAAAAAGTCACAGGAAAATGATATGCCGGCAGAGCCAAAAAATGCTAAGAGGCCTGTCATGTGGCCCCTTAAAGGGATAGTTCAGAGGTTTTGAAGTGGCGTTCTATGAGGTCGTTATTCATAGTCAATGTTTTACCTTCATTTCAATCAGGACAGACAAGTGAATGGTACCAACCATGTTATGCTAGCTTGTCGGGAAGGGGGTTAAATAACGCTCCACCTGCCCCCATTGAGAGAAAAAAATAAAAATAAAAAAGTTGTGTTCTGCAGTTTCACTTGATTCAAACTGAAAAGAAAAATAATGGATTTTCTTCTCCTACAATTGGTTCTGCTGTACTGCGGGGCATAAATATGTACACAGTGGAGCTTGTTTTAAACGTACTGCAGCACAACACATACATATTAGAATTAAAACAAAAAGTATTGATGTTTAGCAAATTATCCACAGGGCTGCATTGATTAGCTATAGTCAACATTATTTTTTTTCCAGCTGACTACATCTGCAGATTTTCACCCCAGCCATCAGTGTGTGCCCTGAAACAAAGATGGAGACTGTTGATTTTCTTCAAAGATTGTTCCCGGTGTTGTTATCAGCGAGGTGACAGCACAGTAATGTGAAAGGAACTGAATGAGTTTTACATTTGGCCGCCTCAATTTATCACTTCCTGTGTCCTCGTCACCCACGCGGCTCCCCGGTTGTGTAATTATCCTGTCTCGATATCCCTACACACTGTGTCCTCCTCTTCCATCAGCCGCTCATTTACTCCGACAGGCAGCCGACCAGCCGGGCGATCAGTCAGTTATTGACCGGGATGTTGATTTGTGGTTTTGCTGTGCTGGCATCAGCTTTTTGCCACCAGTGCCCCATTTGATTTTGATTTAATTGAATCATACAACTTTTAATGAATATATATGTTTGCTCTAAAATTATGTGTTCAGGCTGGGACTCTTATCAAATTTGTGCAGTTAGGGGCAGATTGGACAATATACTGGTGAGTTAGAAGAACTTCCTGTTGCATGGCGAAGTATTGACATTCGCCACAAGGCCGTTGTGTGAAGACTCACAATCTGGAAAATATAGCATCATGAAGGTCTTAATGCTTTTCTGACAGCACTTGGTGTTTATCTGATCAAACGGCTAGGAGGAGTACATCAATTTCTAAAACATGTCATTTCCTGTTAGCAGTAGGGGGCAGTGTTTTGTTCAGTTAATATGGTGACATAGATGTCTTCAGGGTGGGACAGTTATCAATCGTGTGCTGTGTGGAGCAAATTGGGCAATGTATGGGCGAGTACTAGCAATTTCGTGTTATATGGTGAAATACGATATTTTGGCACCACGTCACGGCCACACCGATGCACGAAAAGTCAAGTCAAGTTACCGCTATTATTAATATGAATATTATAGGGGGCGTGATAAGGCCCCCAAAAAGCCAATTCATTTGGGAAAATAAGAAGAAGAAGAATAAACGGACCAATTTCAATCGGGCCTTAGCAGGCCGACGCTGTCGGCGCTCGGGCCCTAATAATAAAAACACTAAAACCAAGTTAAAATAGTAAAACAGTTGAGATAGAAATGCATTTCAGAGTTCGTAATAAATTAGGTGCAGCTATTGAGTGAGATCGGTTGGCTATTGAGCAGCCTGATGGCCTGTGGGCGGAACCCGTTTAACAGTCTTGTGGTTCTTGTTTTGATGGCAGGGGAACGAAGAAGCTGTGGAGAAGGTGTGAGATGTCTGACGATGTTCAGAGCCTTGTGAAGGCATCAGCTCTGGTGCAGGTCCTGAACAGAGGGTAGAGAGACACCAATGGTCTTCTCAGCTCTTCTGAATACCCTCTGCAGGGCTCATTTTTACTGCCGATGGAGTAGCAGGTGGTGATGCAGTAGGTCAGCACACTCTCAACTGTCCGTCTGTAAAATGTAGTGACAATGTTCAGAGGGAGTGATGCCTGTTTTAGTTTCCTGAGGAAGTGCGTTCTCTGCTGGGCCCGCTTGACAATCCTGGTGGTGTTGGTCAACCTGCACTTCCAGGAACTTGATGTTCTCCACTCTCTCCACTTCCGAGCCACTGATACTGAGGGGGGTGCGTGTAGACTGCGACCTTTGACGAGCAGCTCGTCAAGCTTGTTATCAAGGGAGTGAACATTAGAGAGTAGAATTGATGGTACTGCCGGTCTGATCGGGCTAGCTCTTAGCCTGGCATGAATCCCGACCCTCTTCCCCCTCTTCTGCTTCCTCACACACCGCTTTCACCTCCTCCTCTCTCGGGTAGCAGGCGGCTCCGTAGCCGGTAGCTGTCCAAAGCAGCGTTGCTCCACCACATCACACCAGAACTCCTCAGTTGTCCCGGTACAGCCTGTCCTGATGTTACATAGCATACTCCCCGGTTATGAGTGGAGGACGTCTGGGACAAACAGTTGCACCCAATGATCCCAGAGGGGCCACTGTACCGCTGCGCTCCACCATCTATTTTGGAAAGAGTGAATTGAAGACAAAAAAAGGTAGAGAGACAGAATACTATCATTTTCATATTTTCTTTGCAGTCCACGGTGGCCTTAACCAAGCAGCTGTCATCTCCACTCTTGTTATTCTGCCAGTGCTAAAGCTGATATTATCCTGTGATTGCATAGACTATCAACTAGATTTGTTAAGCCTCCTGCTGATTACATCTCTTTCTATTAAAGCACCGTCTGCAGAATAATTACGGTGTGAAAATCAGTGATACTCTACCCTGCCAGGGGGGAGAGAGAAGACCGCAAAAGTGTTGAGAGATGACTCAAAACCCGTCAGCTGCTGCCAGACTTTCAGAACCAAAGACCTTTTTTTTTACTCTCTGAATCATCTGTGTCATGTTTACACTCTCCCCTGCGTGCCTTCTCTCTGCTTCTTTATGAAGAGATTTCAAGACTTGATGTTTCCCTGCGGTTTGGGAAGCTGTGTGCTCGTATGAAGCTCTTTTCCTCCAACATGTTTTGCTTTCTCTCTTTTGATCTCTTTCACCATGCAGCACTGTAGAAATACGTGATAGTGAAGGATTGACAGTGAATGAGAGATGAGCGTGTGTGACTCAGATGGACTGACTGTCATTGGTAATCCTTGATCATTGTGCAACCATATTTAAACATATTCAGTTTTCCCTTCTGTCTTGCAGTTTGCAAGCAAAAACAATGACCTGATGGGTCCTGACAGCTGACTACCTGAAGGGTTAGGTTCTTTTTGAATGCTAGTAAGTACTTGTTGGCTCACAGATAAGCACAAGTTTAACACACAAATGACATATTTGGGGTGATTTATATTTGTGTTATGACAACTTTTCAACCCAGACCAGACCTTATTAAAATGATGAATGATGCATATGACAAGTTAATTACCCAAGAAGCCATATTTGTCATTTGTCTCTACTCTCTGTTACGACCCATAAAAGTGTTTACTAAAATAGCATCCCTAGCAGTCGGAGTAAATACGACCCATATGAGGGTTATTCATCCTTCATAAACCTTACATTCGTAGTTTTAACATTGTAAAAATGGACATTGTTTGTTTAGGTAACAAAACAACTTAGAGTTAGAAAAAAGGTTCTGGTTTGGGATTGAAAAAAAAAAATGAAATAGAAACACTTAATAGAAAATAATTAATAGGCAACATCACAAGCATAAACCGTGGTGGAAGAAGTTCTCAGATACTTTACTTAAGTAAAAGTACCAATAGAACAGTGTAAAAGTACAAGTACAAGTCTTACATTCAAAATCATACTTTGACTAGCTCATATTCACTGATACTGATTGGACTTTATAGGCCATGGAAATAAAATATTGGAATTCTTAAATGAGACATAATATAGTTCAGGTTCATCCTTGTATTATAACATGTTTATGTGGTTTAATGTTCAAAAACACTTTTTTTCTTTCATAGTGTCTGTCTGAATATCCCTGTATTCACCCTCTGTCTGAAACGCTCCATTTTAGCGCCTGTCTCTTTAAGCCCCCCTCCAGAAAAAGCCCAGTCTGCTCTGATTGGTCAGTGTTTCTGGGTCTTCCACATCTGCGCTCTTGGCATCTCTGCACCGCAGAATGACTGTAACAGCAATGTACTGCATATTCTACCTATATATAGTATAGTTGTGACATCGCAACTTCACTGAAGTCCTGACGGCACGTTAAAAGGCACAGTTTCTGAATACAGGCTGTGTGCATTTCTCTGTGGATTGAACGTTTTGATACTTTTACAGTATTTATATAGCACCTAGGCCTGCTTTATAATAAAATAGACATGGAAATCTTACCTTACAATATGGGACCTTAAATTTAGGTGGTGTTCCCCTTTAAGTCTTTTTTCAGTACAGGATTTATATATTTATTAACAGGCAGTGTTTCTGGATGAGTGCTCTTGGTTTCCATGTAGGTGTTGTTGATAAGTGTATCCACTTGGGCTCTGCTTTCAGTGGGTGGATTTTCGTATACGGTCCAGCAGCTGACTGATTGATTGATTTCTATGTTTGCATACTGGAAGGTCATTGACAGTACGCTTTTTTTCACACACCAACCACCTGAGCAAAGGGAATCCGAGAGGAGAGGAGTTAGTAGATCTGTCAGAGTGCATGATATGGCCATGACAGTGGAACTGGAGCCCACATCAACTTGCAGGCCCACCCACGAAGCTTGAATATTTACAGGATTACTGAGAGGCCAAGGAGACTCATTAGCTAATCCTGCAGCCCTCACCACTTTGGTCCTGAGCGTCCCCTAAAGCCCTGCTGGATAAGACTGAGCTGAAATAATCGGTTTGTTCAGGATCATCTCCAAAATGAGCTGGGTAATATCTCCCCTCATCCATCAGATCCTCATTCAGCTCAGGCAGCTGTCCGTGGTGCCGAGGGACTCGTCTGTACTTCATGTTACGAATGAAAACTTACTCTTATCTCTGCAGTCACGGGAAGTTTTCCAAGTCCTGTAGGGTGGAAAGTTTTTCCCCACTACTTTGCACATCCCCTCAATCCTCATAAGACAAGTGGATTAGTGCATCGATCTTGCAATCGATGGGAGAGCGCTATTAAACAAACCTGCACTGCAGCAACTGCCGCAAGCTGCACATTCATGAGTGTGTGTGCATGGGCTCTGTGAGTGGATGTGATTATCTGTTTGTCCAGGATGCAAATCCAGTTGCAGAGAAGAGGGGAATAAATATTCACTATCAGAGAGTCAGATCAGGAAAAGCAGAGGGACAGAGATCTTTAATGGTTTTGTGTTGCACCAGCAGATCCTTTTATAGCAGTATGTAACGTGATTTTCCAGTAAAATAACATTGTTGCATTTTTTTTAGTTCCTTTGGGGGGTAATGTTTACCATATTCACCATCTCTGTTACGCCTGTTAGTATGCTACCAGTTACTAATTAAGACTAAACACAAAGTGCAGCTGAGACTGATGAGAATGTCATTGGTTTTGCATTTATTTGGTCATAAAGCAAAGTATTGGAGAAACTAATATTTTGACCTGATGATGTGTGACATACAGGGTTATTATAGTAAGCTAAAATGAAATCAATAAAACCAATA
Organism: Heterobranchus longifilis; assembly: GCA_028570985.1. Lineage (NCBI taxonomy): Eukaryota > Metazoa > Chordata > Actinopteri > Siluriformes > Clariidae > Heterobranchus > Heterobranchus longifilis. The sequence goes on along the minus strand of JAOVVB010008501.1, from coordinate 4,307 downwards.
TCCTTTAAGGAAAAACTAAACTGAAAAGTATTACCTGGTTAAAAAAAAAAGTAATGAAAATAAAATAAAAATGAACATAAACTCATTTCAGATTTTGTTTTTTAGCTAGAATATATCACTACTGAAACTCTTCTCCAACAATGCATTTTGTATGTGCACATGCTTCTGAGACGATGGACTTGGCCCAAACAAAAACAAACTAAAACTATTGTAAAACTAAAACTAAATACTATATATAAAACTAAAACTAAACCTTTCTGAAAAACTGAAATGAAACTAAAACTCAAAACTATTATAACCTTGATAAAATAAAGCATCAGGTCATGAAATGTCATCCTGTCACCAAAGTGTTTACAATTCATCCTGAGTACGACATGAATGTCTAAACCAAATGTCATGGCAATCCATCCAATAGTTATAGATATTTCAGTCAGGGCCAAAGTGGTGGAACAGCCAACCGACCAGCTGACCGACATTGACATCCGTAGAGCCGTACCACTACCATGTACACAAATATGATTCCCTTTAAAAACTCCACAGGGCACATGCCAAGAGCAATTTTGTGTCATAGTCTCACGTAGCCAGACCTGTCTCTGGCTGGAGTCAGGTCTGGCTTCAGTGTGTTTTCACTAGAGGCAAAAAACTCTCTAACTTATTTGTATTTCTTTAAACCAATCACAATCAACTTGGTGGCGCTAAGCCCCGCCTGCAGCGAAGACCATACAACAACGACAGCGATCACTAACCATGTATGGATGTGATATGATCGCTGGCATTGTTGTATGGTCTGGCTCAGATTAAACATACAGAGAATGAATGCAATAGAACTTTCTTTTATTATATAGTTCTGGATAAAGAACATACATAAACTATGTTGATGTGGATTTCTTTTCTGGGCTTAATTACATGGTATTGGATCACTGCATAGACTCGCATACTCGCTGATACCGATACCTGATTTCTGATACTGCTATCAGTATATTAACAACTCTTAATAAAGTAGATGTGTGACACACACACACACATGCATGCACGCACACACACACACACACACCCCCACACACACACACACACACACACACACACACACACACACACACACACAAAACAAAACATGTTTATTCTTTTCTATCTTTTTCTTGTTCTTTTTTTTAATTTACTCAAGGAATTGTATATATTTTTCCTCATCTCATTATTGAATTGTACTGTATTATTTGTGATGCTTTGGTAATGTTGTTCACCTGACATTCATGCCAATAAAGCTTATTGAATTGAATTGACTCAGTCAGGTTGAGTTAAGTACAACTAACTGTTCAACAGGATATCACACTCAATGTGTGCTGTATCAAACAGTGGAGAAAAAAAACATTAAAGGGTTAAGAAAAGCCTGCATTCCACTGATTGCCATTCTTACTGGTTGGCTGACAGATATTATTTCAATATTAGTTTTTGCTAATTAAAACGCAGCCAAGCTTAACTTGCAGCAATCTGAGTGGCCTGGGATCTGCTGTGTGACTGCTTGTTTGCCACAGCCTGCTCCACTACATTATTCTACAAAAACAGCTTGTATGCATGTGGGTGTTTAACAGCATTCACTTTGGATTCAGTTTGCTGAATGAGTGCTAGCACCTCAGAAGCAGCCTACGTCTTTTTACATGATGAAATGTTATCCTATACCTGCTGGAGACAGCACTGCATCTACAAACACTATAAACCCTGATGTAAAACACATCAAGCTTATTTTCAAGGCCTTGGATATATTAAGGTAATTTCTCTTCATTCAGTGATGATTCACAATCTGTGATTAGTGTTGAGTATGTCTGAGTGCTGATTACTGTTGTTCTTAATGGTAATATATTGCATTCTAGATTAGATAATGTGAAATTGTATCATCGTAATGTGGATCATTTGTCAATTTACTGTAGCTTGGATTGCACGTATTTGTAAATGGAATTTAGGAGATGCAAGATGAATAATTATGCATTTTATAATAGGTACAAACTTCATCTAATGGTGTTCCATTATAATGGTTACCTTCATGGCAGCTTTTTTCAAATGATAGATATTCAATTTTTAAGAAAATATGAGTCACTACTGCACTCTGCCTTTGGTCATTTTTAACAGAATAATTAAATGTGTCTTTCAGCTCTCTTGTCCATTTGAACTGGTTTGTTTAGGAAAATTAAATGTATGTCTGTTTTGCTGTTTTCTTTCTAAATTAAGATTTTATACACACATGATGATCTTAGATATGATGCATATAGATTAAACTACCCAGTAGCATATAAAACAGTCAACCAACAACATCAGTAAAATGCTACTTACACTTTTTTTTGCATCATTAATACAAACCTTCAATTATACAAAATGTAATAGTATACTCATAACATTCACAAGGGGCATTCACAAAATGCTTTTACATTTAATACTTTAAGTATATTTTGCTCATGTTTCTTACATACTTTTACCTACAACTTAAAATAAAAATATTCACAAAATGGGCATCTGAAAAATACAACAAATGTGTGTAATGGTAGGCAACATTTTTCTGATTTTCTGAACGAAATGGACATCTGCTGTCTGGTGTTTCCTGCTGGGTTGTGATCACGTCTATCAGAGTGTGCTCCCAGAGACGGCCTCCTATCATTACCACCTCATTTCCTTGCCAATATCTTCCCTTTTCTACCTTGTGATGACATTTGGAAATGGAGGGAGGGAGGTGGGGTGCAATTGTATTGAGCAGATGTAGTGTGTGTGTGTGTGCGTGTGTGTGTGTGTGTGTGTGCCTGCATGCGCATCAGAGAGTTTTCTATGCATAGGTGAAATTGTGTTATGTCCACATCTGCCTGCATGCATATTAGAATCTCATCTGTGTGTGTGTGTGTGTGTGTGTGTATGTGTGTGTGTGTGGGGGTGTGGGGGTGTGTGTGTGGGGGTGTGTGTGTGTGTGTGTGTGTGTGTGTGTGTGTGTGTGTGTTATTGAGCTTGATGGGCACAGAGTGAAGTGCTGGTGTCTGGGAGGGCGAAACAGGAGAAGGAAGTGGATTGATTGTGAGCTTTAAATAACACACGCTCCTCTCCTCCAGCTGAGTCCACCAGACACATATCTGCCCCACACGTCACTCAATAAACCATCACAGACCGATGTGTCTGTGTGTGTGCGTGTGTGTGCTTTTCTGTGTGTGTGCAGTCGGTTAGTCCAGGAACAAGAGGATTGTTGGCCAAAGTAAATTATGATTGCTCATTCCTTTTCCCCAAAGTTTGTAGTTGCCTACAGGGCATAGAATGAATCATTTGTTCGGATGAATGGCAGCATTCCCTCCTCAAAGTGGCTCATTTGTCCTCTAATAGGTTAAAGCAGCAGTGAAAAATGCCACATGTGAGTTTTCCTTTTTGTATGGGAGAAGAGTTCTCTCTGTCTCTTTCTGCTTGACGAGCTTTGTGAGAGGCTGTGTGTCAGAATACACGTGTGAGCGGCACACAGCATCTCTCTCTCTCACACATCTGATGAAGGTGAAGTGGTCGGGGCAGCTTTTCTGGATCTTTAAAAAGCATAAAGGCACTATAACATCCTCATTCATAAACTATGCAATGGTTCAATCCTGCCTTTGTAATCTGAGGCTGTTTGAAGGTCTGACAAACACTTCTGTTGAGAATGCCACAGTCCTTACTCCTTATGAATAAATGACTTACCAGAATTATGTTGTGGAGCAGCATTGATTAACAGGTGTTAGAAGTAAAATATGTTGGTTTTATGTTTAATTCCCCCTAAAATTTGAGATGCATGTTAACATGGTGAGTATGGTTGCAAAAGCAAACAGTGTACATACTTTAAAGTCGAGCTGAAACGGAAATTCGAGAGTATCTAGCTTCTGTATCGTGACGAGGCAGACGGGACGTAACGTTGGGAGTAATTTGATTTTATCGTTAAAAAGTAGAAGTCTCTAACAGCACAATAGTGTCGCTAGCTAGCTCTGTGCGGCTAACAGTTGCAGATTGATTGACAGGCGGATGTCGTGATATTATTGGTTAAAATAAGTTAGTACCAGCTTATATAACCATGCGTCATTTTTTGTCTAACAGGAAGAAATAAATAAATCACTCACTCACTCACTCACTCACTCACTCACTCACTCAGTCAGTGAGTTAGCGACAGATTTTCCCATTTATAGGGCTGGTCCTGCGGTCCAGCCAAAAATACAAAGAAATGCAATTTCTGTAATTTGTTTGGCATATATTGTTAAATAGGTGCACAACATGACCAGAGATGTGATCTAAAAGGGTTGAAAATGCATTTTTAATTTCAG
>JAOVVB010008465.1:0-16881 GCA_028570985.1 Heterobranchus longifilis | reverse complement strand
AGGTGCATGTATTGGTGAGATGAACAGTTTCGTTTCATTTTTTGTGAACTGCTGACAATATTTCTCTTAAATTCAAAATAAACAGTAACTATTGTTATTTAGAGTGTATATTTAAAGGAAATGACATCACAACACGTCAAAATAACCCAAGATTATGCAGTATTTACAGAGCTAAATTTAATAACTTAAATACAACAAAATGCAAATAATTAGTAAACAAATCGTGTTAATGCTTTGGCTAAATAACCTAAAACAGTATTTGGTGGAATTACAGCTTTCAAGCGTTTTGGCATGCTCTCCACCAGCTTTTCACATTTTTGCTGTTGGTTAACTTTATACCACTATAAAGTTAATATAAAACAGCAAACAGCTCAGCTTTGTCACCATCCATCTTCCTCTTAATGACATTGAGGTAAATTGCAGTGGTCTCTTATTTTTTTCCTTAGAGCTGTATATATGAATTATTTAAAAAAAAAAAATAATAATGGTTTTTGTACTTTAACATGAAATACGGTTATCAAGTTGTCTTGGATCACCTTGTCTACAAGTCTTAAACCCACAGTTACATATCTGTAGTACAGTGCAATGTAAATTAGACTATGCGTGTAACCAATGAATATTAGAATAAACTCTTTCTTATGTTTTTATATCCTATATGTTGTATTGTCTTTCATTTATCCCCCATTAGGATACAAGTCGGCTATGTGGATTCGACCACAGCGTTAGCTTTCGTCCTAAATCGAGGTCACTTCAGGAGAGTTGTAAGGTTTCCTGCTGGCCTCACACCTGATCCATTAGATCAGTTCGTTATTAAATATTGATCGATTGAATGAGGTGTGTAAGATCAGAGGAAATGGTGAATCTGTACAGGTTAGTGGATTACTAGCACTAGAGTTGTGAGGCAGTCACTATAGTTACACTGTAATCAGGTTTGACATACTGAAATCCCTTCACCTAGATAAGCTTATCACTCTTTCACTCTCTCAGTTAAATCCAGTGAGCTTTCTTGGCATGGCTTTATAGCTTACAGCAGTTAAATAAGGTTGCCACAGCACCAAAATGACCCTTTTTTTCTTTTGGTTTAAGTCGCAAAAACAAACTTAGTCACTTCATCAATCTCCTCATTATGGACATTTTTACCGGAGCAGGACGTCAAGAAGGTGAGTCAAAACCTACATTCTTTAAAGTTTCCTAACAGATGGTATCACACAAATGAGGACGTGTTCCCCTTTTGAGTCTGGTTCCTCTCAAGTTTTTTCCTTTTATCACCTTAGGGACCTTTTCAAGGTCACCTCAAGGACTAACTGATAAAGCTTTGCATTTATAAATTTTACAATTTAGGACCAAATTTTTATTTTTGCAACAATGTCCATTATTAAAATCATTAAAAAAAAATCAATAATAACATGGCTGGAATGTTATTATTATTATTATTACTTATCCAATAAATTACTTAAAATTATGAGAATTTCAATATTTTTTATAATAAGCAGTGTCGGCTCTTCCCTGGACGTGTTGTTGGATATTATAAAAAAAAAAAAAAAAAACGGACAATGATATTTCATGCTCATGATCATCATGCTTTAACGACCATGATCATTACATGATTGTGTGGTCCTGGTCAAGCTCAAAGGTGTTTTATATAGGATGTAAGATGATTAATTATATTGATTATAAGATATATTAATATTAACCATAAAATCATAACAGTAAAATGATTGTAAGCCATAAGACACCTTTAGAATGATCTGGTGTTGTGATAGCATCTTCTCTATTGTCACCTATTCCTCACTGAACAAGATGATTATTTTTTTTTTTTCTTTAAACCTAAAAATTCACATGAAAGGAAATCACTTGTCTGTTGTGTTAAGGGCTTTTAAATTCAATTACAGACATGAAAAGTATTGGTATTTGTTCCTGTGTTAGTGAGAAATCTGCCAGGGATGTCAGGGGCTACAATCCTCGGTTCTCAACCTCGGTGAAGCCAAAACTTTGCCTAGTGCTGTAGCATTTTAAAGGGCCCCTGAGATGTACGGATCCTTACTTCGCAACCATAGCAACCATGTTTTTTCTTGTATAAACTGTATCAAATTGTCTGATATTCTACTGTATATTGAAAGTTTAAGGTTTGGGGAAGGTGTTCTGTATATAATTTGTTTGATATATATTTTTCACCGGTTAGATAATCCTGAACTTAATACATTACTGCCTAACTCAATCTTTTTGAAACTCATTTGGAGTGGAACTGATCTTAGGCCAGTTTTTTTTTCTTTCCCCCCCAAACATGGGATGGACCTGGGCTGGTAGGTGGGCTGCAGATGGTCCAATCATGTGACTGAGCCTCCCCTTGTGGAACACAGCAGACTCTCAAGTGTTTGATTTCTTTACACCACAGCAATCTGTCAAAGGAAAAAAAAAAAAAGTGTAAGAATGACTTTTGATCATTTTTACTTTTGCATGTACAGAATATACAGCTGGACAAAAATCTAACTGCACTGGGGTGTGCTCTCTCTCTCTCTCTCTCACACACACACACTCAGACTGCAGAAGTATGGATGTCTTAACACAGCAGGAGGTCCAAAAGGTGAGTTAAAGCCACATTCTCGACGACTCTTCTAAAAAAAAAAAAAAAAAAACGTTTTAACAACTTGTATCAAAACATTTTTGGTCTAAGAACTCGTCCATATGTTAAACTTAATTTGTTTCTCCTCCTGTCCACTCGAAAGCCAAATAGTTTTTTTGGTTTACCGAGTAAAAGTGGGGAGCTTGTGAACGCTCACTGTTCACGCGCGGACAGAGAAAACGATGACGTCATTGTCGCAATCTCTGTAACGTACGTGTTTTGAAATGAAGCAGTTCCACTTCAAAGTCAGGCCGGACTTTGTGCTGAACGCGACCCTGACCAGGATAAAGCAGTTAGAGAAGTGGAATGAATAAATGAACCATGTTAGTTTGTCCATTTTATTTATTTATTTTTTTGTCAGTTCAGTGCTTTAAACAATCCTTAATTATCCAATGGTGGTGTATGTTTGTTTGTTTGTTTGTTTGTTTTGTTTGTTTACTCCTTGCTGAAAGATAATGAAAAACAAAAATGAACCACTCAGGAGTTCCTGATTTGGAATTGTGACATTATGGCGGCGTATTGAAATTTTCTCAACTGTGATGCACAATTTAAACACTGTACAATATGGGGGGGCATTTGGACACTTGTCAAATTTAAAAGGCCTCGATAGGCTCACTGGACCAGGACAGAGACTCACCACACGTATGATGTGTCTGAATGTTCTCTCTGGTTTATTCGCAGAAAATAGAGATATACCTCCTCATCATCTATAATGTTTTATCCTGTATACAGGGTCACGGGGGCCTGGAGTCTATTCCAGGAGACTTAGGACACGAGGTGGGGTACACCCTGGACGGAGCACTCGCACATAAACACACTCATACACTCATTCACACACTACAGGCAATTTGGAAACGCTTATTAGCCTACAATTTGCATGTATTTGGACTGTGGGAGAAAACCAGGGTAACTGAGGGGAAACCCACCAACCAGGGAGAACATGCAAACTCCATGCACACAGACCCCAAGCAAGAACTGAACCCTCGACCCTGGAGGTGCACAGCGACAATGCTAAATGAGTCTTTCACATTGCTTTGCAGAATTGTTTTTATTTGCCACACTGGAGGGTTTAACCTGTTTAAGGACATGCCTCAGCATCTCACTCGGATTTAAGTCTGGACTTTGACTAGGCCACTATTGCTTTCTTTTTTAGATCTTTTAGTGTTTATCCTATTCACACGTTGCTTAGAAACAGAAGGGAGCCAAGGGAAGTATAACCATATAAAGAATGAGGAAGCCCACGTACATATTTGCATCACCCTTTTTTTTTAAACTGTAATTTGACAAAATTATATTTGGTGTGTATTGGTGGTATTGGTTTTCCCCTGGATTGGTGGCTAAATATTAGGAAATTGTACCAAATTTATCTAGTTTCTGGCAAGATTTTGATTCTACTGTCATTTCACCAGATTTGTAGATGGGAGTTTTTTAAAAGGCATTAGTACCTCACACAATTAAGACTCGGGGTTAACGATCGGAAGGTCGGGGGATTCAAGGCCCAGCATCACCAAAGCTGCCACTATTGAGCACCTGTCTGCTCCATGGGTGCTGTATTCTGGCTGACCCTGCGCCCTGACCCCAGCTTCGTTACTGGAATGTGCGAAAAAATCATTTAACTGTGCTGTAAGGTACATGTGACAAATAATTAAATATTTATTTATTCATTCATTTTAACAAAACTAGATATTGTATTTATGAGGGTAGGGTCTAAAACGCCTTAAAATAAGAAGAATTTGAAAAAATTTACTTTGTCTGCTTTAAGACAAAGTGTTACTGGTCAGTAGCCTGGCCTTTCTGAGTTTCACAACATGAAAATGTTAGCGAGCTTTATTTGACCTGTTTATTTAAAACAGCATTGTGTTGTAGTTCATGCATGTGTGCAGCAAGATGTATAGCATATGTTTTCCATTTGCGGAAAATTTCACAAGAATCATGAAAGGGGCCCAGGACACTGAAAAACCCTTCTGAAAAAGTCGAATAGTATAGAATTCATGTATAAATAGTACAATTCACACCTCAGTTCAGATTCCTGGAATTCACACAAATAATTCTTCAATAATTAAAATCAGGGTTTCACCAGTCAAGCTTTCCGTCAGCAAAGACCTCACAACTAAAATGCTTATACTTTCCATGGTGATTGTATTCTAGATGTAGGCAATTTGTCATAGTGATACGTTGCATGTCTATGATCGTTTTAGTTTTGCAGGAAAACAGGAGTGACAAAAAAATAGAGAGCCCTGAATTTTTCCGTAAATTCTGGGACTTTTTCATTGTACAGAATAACAGAACACAGTTATGTGAGTAAACATTACCTTTATTTCTCTATGTAATCCCCTGCTACACTAATGCACTTATCCCGGTGTAGAAAGTTTTCTTAGTATGCTTGATCCAGGATCCATTATTTCCTATCTCAGGTCCTCGTCACTGCTGAAACGTTTGCACTATTGCACTATTATTTACTGCGGCTAATAGTCTCATCACTGTGCTGTCCGCGATGTCTTCTGTAAATGTCAGCCAGCTTTACGCCTTCATTCATGAGGACACACATTCCATGCTTGCGCTAACACGCTTGCAGACCATTTGCAAAACCTGATGCATAAGCGCCACCGTGCAGTAACAGGAGACATGTTAGCAACATGACTAACAGAATGTGTTAGGGTCTTTTATTTTGCTCATGAAACAACAAGTCCCGGTTTGACTTGAACGTCCCCGCATACAATGATTTCTTCTAAAAATGCGAAAAAAGTCCACTATTCAAGTGTAAACTATTGAGCTGATCTACAATTTCTAGGATAGTAAAAAAACAAATGGACAAACTTATTATTTGTTTTGCATTTAACCAATCAGAATCTAGGAATTCTACAGCTCTGTAGTTTTTGTAGTTTTTTTTTTTAAGTACAGTGGTTGGAATGAAATGAAAAGCTGGAGGACACATTCTATATAGAGCTAGTTGGAATTATACATATATTTTATATTAAAATCTTGAAGTAAATCTTGATCCACGTAGGGCTGCTTTCAGGGGACCAAACAGGTGAAAGTCCTATGGAACAGAAATCTTTGCAGAGAGTAAACAGTGTAGGGCAGAAGTGCGTTGTCATGCGGGATTACGGCGCCCTTTGGATATATCACTCCTCTGCGTCTAAAGTTTAGGCTTCAGCTCTTCAAGAAGCATCTCGCTGTAATGAGCACTGTTGATTGTTGAACCATTTTCCTGATAATGTTCCAGTACTGGCCCTTGAGAATCCCAGAAAACTGGAAGCATCAATTTTCCAGCTGATGAACTTTTGAAAGCTTTTGAACTTTTTCTTGGTCATCTGATTGAGGATGTTTCCTTTCTATACTCTCCTGTTTAATCTGAGGCTCATAGTGATGAATCCATGTCTCGTCACCAGTGACGACTCTCTTTTGGGCTCTACTGCCAGATTTATGAATGGCACTTATGATATGATGTATAAAAAATGTTATGCTGATTTTAAATGTTTTTTTCATGATATATATGTGCTACCAAATGACAGAAGTTGTTTGACCAAAAACTATAGACAACCTAAGTATATAATAAAAAAATGTAATTTAGCTTAATAGTCTGTAGTTTGAAAAGCACACATTATAAAAATTAAATTTAATTTACTGTTAAGGTCTTCTAGACAGCGCCATACTGAAACATTTTCATTACAGTAGGCCAGGGATGCGCATGCAGCCTGAAAGTTGAAACTTCAGTATAATGTTTTAGACATCATAGACATCACAAGGGCACATTTTGGTAGCTCTGCCAACTGAGGAAGCCCAGGGAAATGGCTCTTCTTATATGAGGTCACAATAGGGGGGAAAATCCAGTTGACTTGTTTAAACCCTGTCCAATACAATAATGGATAAATGACGACACATTCGAGAGAATAAAGATGACTACAAAGTAATTTCTGCATAATAGGTGCCCTTTAACTATTAAATTTGAATACCACTCCCTGCAAGCTTCAGCTTAAAACTCTTGACGGTGGTTAGACCTGTTTTGTGCCTTGGTAATGTTTTCACCCGATGTTGTTTGGTTTGATTGACAGTACCATGAAGATGGCTACCTTGTGCTGGAAGGATTTTTCAGCCCAGAGGAGTGTGAAGCACTGCGGGAACGAATGAATGAAATAGTGAAGAAGATGGACGTTCCAAATCACTGCCGGACTCAGTTCTCTACCGACCATGACGAGCAGCTGAAGACCCAGGTAATGTTACTTTAACTTAAACATTAATATGAAATTGTTAACAATTCAAAGAAGAATAAATTTTTTTTTTTTGCTCTTTTTGCATTCTGAAATCAAATGTGATTATGGATAGATGCAGGTAAGTTTTCAGCTTACTGAGAGGTGACAAATTAAAGGAAAATCAAGTAACTCTGTTATGCTTTTGGGAGAATTATTCCGGCATTTGTCATGAGCACTTGTTCACTTAAAGGGAAGAGCCAAAGGTCCGACTAATGACCTTTATACAATCTCTATCCTGACTGGAGTGATCTCTTTGAGAATGACTCAGATCCCATCATCAGGCCATGAGGGTTCACCGACTGTGACCAAGTGCAAGATATGGAAAGATTTCACCCCACATGAACACTTGTGGAGGATTTTGCAACAACATAGTAGATTACATTCTTCACCACTAACTGAGGAAATATCTTTTGCAAGAGTTGTATTCATCACTCCAGTACAATTACAGAGACTTCAAAACCTCAAGTACTGAGGTGCACGGTGAAGGCCCTTTTGTGAAGGCCCATAGTGTGTTATGTTGTTTTTTTCTTTTAAATCGTCACCCATCTATACAGTAGTAGTCTCCCTACTACATGGGTTTATTAGAGCAGAACTATAGTAGAAAGTATCATAAAGTAAACCTTCCAAAGATTTTAGGTGTTTTGTGCTCTCAGTATTTAGCTCAGGTCTCTGTTAATGACCCACTAATTTGCCCCTTTGTTTGTCTTTCTCCAGGGAAATGCTGATTACTTTATCACAAGTGGGGACAAGGTCCGCTTTTTCTTTGAAAAAGGGGTCTTCGATGAAAATGGTTTGTAATGATGATGTAGGGGAGTATTATTATTATTATTATTTGTTTAAAAAGAAATAAATATAAACATATAAATTTTATATAAATATTAATATTTTAAATGATTCTAATGGGCAATGTTACAGTATATATTGTATATTATAATGCTTATAATTTACACTAAATAAATAGTAAAAATACGACAGACATGCAATTCAAACTGAGACGTGTGAATGAAGGCATACATCTGTGGCCAGGTTCAGGTTCAGTGACCTGGCTGGATGGTGTACTGTACTTCCAACCCTGTCATTCTCCTGCAGTGTGTATTTCATCTGATCGATCACCATGCCCTGTGCTAGACACTTTCGAACACTGTGTCTTCTTTTGTTGTGGTTTACTGCTGCGATATCAAAGATGTATCTAAAGGGGTTATAACATTGGCAAAATTCCAGCAGACATGCAGACCCATAATGCTTTTAGTGTTCGTCTTTACCCTGTTTTCCTGTCTATTCACAGGGGAGTTTATTGTCCCGAGGGAAAGATCGCTAAACAAAATCGGACACGGTGGGTTTTGTAAAAATGAAATATGATTAAATACAGCCATAACATTAATCCCATTCACATTAAAAGGGTAGTTTTTTGGTTCCCCTTGTCCATGGCTCCTCTGGGGGCGTGCCGTGGTGTCTGGCACCGGGACATTGGCAGCGGATCCTTTGGGTGAGGTGAATTGCTGGTGGATTGATGATCAGTGTTGTTCAGTTCCTCTGGTAGTGGTCTTAATGCTATGGCTGGTCAGTGTAATCTGGATCTGCAATGTTTGAGAACCTTATTTCACTTTCACCATTTTCTATCTAAGTCAAATATTCTGCATTTTTATTAACTAGATAATGTTCTTTCTCTCTTTGTATCTTTTAGCTCTTCATGCCCATGAGCCTGTATTTAAATCCGCCACACATTCCCCAAAGATCCAGGTAAGGGTATCTTTGATTCCTGTTTTTTTGCTAGAACCATGTTGTAGTGAGTGCATAAAACTGGATGAGTATATAATTATTCACATCCATAATTACTTAATGTCCATTACTTTTTTTTGATAGTTAGTTATAATTAAGGAACAATTATTATGCATGGTGTAGACTGATGTAAAGCGAAGTTCCTGTTACCACACTGAAGGAGAAAAATAAGTCTTTTATTCCTTTTATACCACACCAGTTTCTAATATATTACTTTTTGAACCGAAGAACAACACATCATCCGTTTGCTTTCATTTATAGTTATGTTTAATGTAGTGGACTGTCAATGATTACATGTTAGTTCCTGTTATCACTTACATTAGAACAGCCTCCCTCACCAGGACCCGGTTTCGTTAGATTATACATGTAACTTGTCATGTGAAAAACCCCAAAGCCTTCCATCCTGAAGAATTTCGACAACTGTTGGACAACTGCAAGAAAATCTGCCACACCTCCAATAAAAGTCCCCTCTGATCTTAAATCAAAAAAGTACTTTAATCTATTTATATATTCTGGCCAATCAGAACTGAGTGTTGTGGTATAATGCATGACATGTTGCAGTATGAAATGTTGTGTTTTTTTATTCTTCATTCTTATGTGGTGTGTTTTCTCTCTCTCTCTCTCTGTAGAACGTGGTTAAAAACCTGGGTCTGATAAATCCTGTTATTTTGCAGAGCATGTATATTTTTAAGGTACTGATCTTTGATTTTGAAGTGAAAGATGGTTGTATTGGACATTTGTTGTCGTGGTTATAGAATTTGAATAATAAAACAAAATTTCAATGGTTTATATAAACCAATTGAGCTTAAATTTTTTATTATTGTATTATTCATTTTTATTATTAACTTACATAATAGTATATTATTATATAATAAAATAATTATCATTAGTTATAGTAATATTTATTATACAATTGTTCATTATTATTTAAATGATTTTATATTAATCTTGGGCTTAATATTAAACTTTAGTACACAAGTTATCTAATTTCTTGAAATTGTTTCATATTAATCAAGCATTATCAATACGGTCTAAGATAACAAGTATGTTTTTTGATCCAGCATTTAATACATTTGTAAAACCGAATTTTTAGCTAAGAAACGTTTAATTTATTGCAATATGTTTGGAATAATTGACTGATCATGATTACGTTTTTTGTCCTTGATATGTTTATTTCATTTATTCTTTTCCCAGCAACCAAGTATTGGCGGAGAAGGTATGGGATCATGCTTAATAGTGGTAACACCTCTTTACTGGAAATTAGTTTTTATTATTATTTATGTGGTGATGTACACTTAAACCTGAATTAGCCTTTGTGTCTTTGAGTTATGGACTAAAAAATCTAAAGTTTCTAAGTTTCTAAATCTAAATCTAACTCGTTTCTATTTCTAACAAGACCAATATTTAGCCAACATTTATCATTCTATTTGGTGAAGAGATGTGTGCATTTAATATGATATGTGGGTGAGACAAAATGATCTGCACTCTGGCTGTAGAATTCATTTTAATTACCTCTTATAACAGACAAAAACATAATTTATCAACATATTCTCCTTGCTTTTCAATACACTTAGTCCATTTGTCAACAAGCTTTCATATTCCCTGATTAAAAAATGTTTTAGTCTGAGCTGTGAGTCACAAATGCACTGCTGTCCAAATGCACGGTCTAATCCGAAGTTTAGACTGCAGCTCTTCAATAAGCATCACACTGTAACAAGCACTGTTAATTGTTGAACCTTTTTCCGGATAATGTTCCAATACTGGCCCTTGAAAACTAGGCATTTTGGTTTACTTCATTGGCTTACAACATTTTCTTGGTCGGCGATCGAGGATGTTTTTGTTCCATACTCTCCTGTTTACTCTCTTTAAGAAACTTTGACCTTCCTTAGAGTACCGGTCCAAATTTTGTTAGTGGACATCGAAACGGTTCTGTTTAGGTTCTTTTAGGAGTTGTTTTGGTACCAGGTACAAAAGGTTGAAACACTGAAAACCGAGATAAAATTTAACGAAACTTTATTTAATATATAAAAAAAACTCGTTTGAATAGACTCTAATGAGAACAGTGATCTAATAGAACCTTTTGACCTGTTAGTGACACCTCATCAGGACGCGACCTTCCTCTACACGGAGCCTCTGGGTAAAGTGATGGGGGTGTGGATCGCCCTTGAGGACGCAACCCTCGACAATGGCTGCCTGTGGTTCATACCAGGCTCGCACAGGAGTTAGTACAAACACACACACACACACACACTATAAATAAATGCACTGGTGGTTCAAAGAAATGATGATTTTAAGAGTCGAATAATCTATCGAATATTGAAACGAGTTAATGACTGTTCATATTATGAATTGTGTCATTTCTTAACAGCTCTTATTTAGTAGTCGGCTTTGAAATTCAGCCTTAGGTTGCGTTAGGCATGTGCTAATGAACTAATATACTATTTTTTAAAATGGGTCTTTTAATTAACTTTCCTGGTGACACTTAAATATATTAAAACATTAAACTAAGGTTAAGCAAAATACTGACTGTCACTTATTCGTTGCAGCCACAACATATAAAAATATATGCTTAATGAAGAAGTAATACTTATGTTCTCACGTGTTTGTCTACATGTGTGTAAAAGATGGAATCACCAGGCGGATGATTCGAACCCCAAAAGGCACATTCCCTTTGACTGACTTCATTGGTCGAGAACAAAGTTATGATGACGCTCTCTTCGTACCAGCACCTGTCAAGAAAGGTTAGAGTTCAGCTCCTGTGTGTGTGTGTGTGTGTGTGTGAGAGAGACAGAGTATTAATTTTTCTTTAATTTCATTGTGACTACAGTGCTGTGAAAAAGTGTTTGCCATCTTTCTCTGTGATTTATTTTGAATTTAAAAAAAAAATTGTGATTGAGATCATCAAACTAATTTTAATCATCTGAATAAATACAAAATGCAGGTTTGTTTATTACAGGGGAAAAAAAAAATTTCCAACCCTACCTGGCCCTGGCCTTATATGAAAAAGTAATTGCCCCCTAAACCTAATAACTGGTTGTGCCAGCCTTGGCAGCAACAGTGGCAATCAAGCATTTATCAAAACTGACTGGAGGATTTTCCAGCATGAATCACCCAGTTGAGGACATGCCACAGTGTTTCAATCAGATTTAAGTCCGAACTTCGACTGAGCCACATCGGATCCTTTATTTTTTTAATTTATTTGTTTAGCGATTTTTAAAAAATTTTTTTTTTAGCCATTCAGAGGTGGACTTGCTGGTGTGTTACAAACCCTTGTCCTGCTTCCTAACATAAATGCACTTGAGTTTGAGGTCATGAAGTGATGGCCGGACATTCTCCTTCAGGATTTTCTGGTAGAGTGCAGAATTTATGGTTCCATCAATTATGGCAAGTCATCCAGGTTGTAAAGGTGCAAAGCCGCCCCAGATCATTAAACTACCACCATCATGTTTAACTGTTGGTATGATGCTCGATTTAACCTTCCAAAACGTTTCCACAGAAAATTTGCCCAGAAGTCTTGGGGGTATTTGAGATGATCCTTGAACAATGACGGGTGGCATGATGGCTTAGTGGTTAGCACTGTGGTTTCGCACCTCCAGGTTCCGGGTTCGATTCCCACCATGGGTCTGCGTGGACGGAGTTTATATGTTCTCCCCGTGCTCGGTGGGTTTCCTCCGGGTACTCCGGTTTCCTCCCACAGTCCAAAGACATGCTAGTTAGGCCAATTGGTGTTCCCAAATTGCCCGTAGTGTGTGAATGAGTGTGTGTGTGCGTTCTGCGATGGATTGGCACCCTATCCAGGGTACCCCGTGTCTTGTCCTAAGTCTCCTGGGATAGGCTTCAGGCCCTCCGCAACCCTGAATACAGGATAAAGCGGTATAGACGATGAGTGAGTGAGACGACTTCGGTTTCTTCCCACAGTCCAAAGACATGCAGATTAGGCTGCTTGGCATTTCCAAATTGCCTGTAGTGTGTGAATGAGCGCAAGTGTGTGTATATACAGTGTGTGCCCTCTGATGGATTGGCACCGTGTCCGGGGTGTACCCCGCCTCGTGTCCTAAGTTTCCTGGGATAGGCTCCAGGGCCCCATGACCCTGTATTCAGGATAAAGTGGTATAGATGGTGAGTGATTGATTGATTGATTGAGTGAGTGAACATGGTAAGGGATATTGGCTCTTGGTGAACCACACCATGCTGGATATATGCACCTAGGACCATGAAGCACTGTTGCTTATGCATCTTTGTGCTGTTGAGTAGTTACTAGTGTGCTGAGCTCCTGGCAGCCTTGTTAAACTCAGTGTAGCATTTTCTAAGCTAATTGCCAGTTGGCAAACTCCAAGTTCTTTTTAGATTGCCTCTGCTTTCAAACCAGTGGTGTATACTCAGTGCTCGTGGTCCTTGAGTAGCTTGAGTGGTCCATTTCCACCCTGAACTCGGTCAGTGTAATCATCAAGCCCGTATCCACCACTCCTATGTGGTGTAAGTGTACATTATGTATTTACAGTATTTATCATTGTAATCATTTTTATAAATGATGCAGGTGGTATGGTCCTAATCCACGGTGAAGTGGTCCACCGCAGCGCTGAGAACTCCTCAGATGCGTCACGTCACGTCTACGCCTTCCACATCATGGATTCCAAGAACACGGTCTGGAGCTCGGAGAACTGGTGAGGATGTGTTGCATGCTGACTGATGTAGGCAGTAAACCTGCATGAAAATGATCTGCATGGATTTATTTTTTATTTTTTTATGTATACACAATGAGTGATATTCTGACCTGTTAGATTCATAAGTATATGGACAGTGACACAGCTTTTTAAATTGGCCTGTGTTTTGGAGTGTAGGCTTTCAGGTTTCATTTGAGTACTTTAACACAAATATTGTATTACCTGTTGACTACAGCCATTTTTTTCATAGTCCCTACATTTTCACAGGCTCGTAAGTTACTGGACGAACTAACACAATTAGAACTGTAAGGATTATTTTTAGTACTTGGATGCAAACCCTTTGCAGTCAGTTAATGTCTGAAGCCTTGAAGCCATGAACATCATGAAATGCTGAGCGACCTTGAGTTGCTGAATGTTTGTGGGTCTTTCCCAGTTCATTTGAACAGTTAATTCCAAACCGAGGACATTAATATGGAATTAGTTCCTTTTTTTGCTGCCATAAGACAAGACTAGGTTTTGGACCTTGATTTCAACAGACACATTCTAGATGCTGGTGCATCCACTAGAACTAAGTGGCCACACCCTGGTCCAAGCTTTACAATACAAAAAGAGCTCAGTCAAATAGATCTTTGTGGTGAATTCAAACGCCAACCTCCATCATCAGTTTGAGGAAGATGCACATATAGGCATTATGGTCAGGTGTTCACATACTTTTGACCATCTGTAGATGCAATAGGGTTATCTAAAAATCACATACTCTAGGCCAGTTTTCTTTGTATTGATATTCTTTCTTTTACACACAGGCTACAGCCGACCGAGGAGCTTCCCTTCCCGTCGCTCTACACCTAAAACCACGGCTGCGTTCTTTATTTTATCCACCCAGTCAATTCTAGGTCTCACTTCCTGTTTTAATAGAATTTAACAATTCCATTAATCAATACTTCACATCTAAAGTTATTTGCTACTTATTTTTAGTCTTTAGTTTTGGGTAAATGAACTTGTACATCATGTATAACATGCGGCATTTATTCTGTCCGTACAGCATGCAGGTGGCATTTTATTCTTTTTACTATTTTAGAAACTATTCCCATAATTTGCACGCACATACCTAAGCATTTGCTTAAGACGTACTGTGGTGTACTGTGCAAAAGTTTTAGGCAGGTGTGAAAAAAAAAATGCTGTAAAGGTGCCTTTAAAAATATATATTTTATTATTTTTTGCAAAAAATGCTAAGTGAGTGAACAGAAGAAAAATTTTAATGAAAATCAGTATGTGAATCTTTGGCTTTAAACAAGCATCACTTTTTACAGTTGCACATTTGCACAGGGATTTTGTAGGATCAGCGTAAGGTGTAGGAATAATCAATTATACCAAGCAGGTGTTAATGATCATTAATTTCATATACAAGTTGAAATATAGTCATTAACTGCAATAGAAACAGCTGTGTAGGAGGCTTAAAACTTGGTGAGGAACAGCCAAACTCTGCTGCTAATGTGAGGTTGTGGAAGACGGTATCATGTCACAGGAGATACTCCATGTCAAGACTGAGTGCAGAAACAAGATACAAGGTACAGTAGTTGTACTGCATCAGCAAGGCCTCTCCCGGTCAATGATTTCAAAGCAGACTGGGGTTTCAATAAATGCTGTGCAAGGTATGTTGAAGAAGCACAAAGAAACTGGCAATGTTGAGGGCAATCAGATGATGTCCAGCAGCGCCAGCAGCAAAGAACTGGTGGAAACAGTGAGATCCAGGTACACTCATCTACTGTCCTACTGTATCTGGCTAGAAGTGATCTTTATGGAATTATTGTGGCCTGAAAGCCATCCCATCCCTTGTTTGCTGAAGGCCTGGAAAGCGTTTCAATAATCAGTGCCTGCAGGCAACAGTGAAGCATGGTGGAGGTTCTTTGCAAGATTGTGGCTGCATTTCTGGAAATGGAGTTGAGATTTGGTCAGGATTAATGGTGTCCTCAATGCTGCGAAATACAGGCAAATATTTATCCATCATACAATACCCTCAGGGAAGCGTCTGATAGGCCACACGTTTATTCTGCAGCAGGACAACAACCCCAAACCTACTGTACATCCAATGCCATTAAGAACTTCAGCATAGAGAAGAGCAAGGAGGCTGATGGTTTGGCCCCGACAGAGCCCTGATCTCAACATCATCCAGTCTGTCAGGAATTACATGAAGAGAATTAATGATGAATTATAATTAAAAAATAATATTAAAAATATTTTTTAAAGCATTCTTACTTCACAGCACTTTTTTCCACACCTTCCTAACACTTTTGCATAGCACTGTTTAAATATACTTTATTCCCTACTTTTAGTCCCCATTCATACTTTTGTCTGTAAAATCAGTGTTAAGTCAATAAAACACAGTGTATATTGGGTCTGTATGTACACAAGTGAAGCCAAGTGTTGCATGGTCCAAAAAAGAAAAGGGGGGGGGGCTTCTCCTTTTGCCCTTTCTATCTTGTTTATTTTTCATTATTATTACCTTTATTATATGGTATATCATTAGCAATCTTAATTAAATAATGTTTACTTATAAAAGTTTAAAATAATATTTGTTAATTTACAGATTTCCACTTAACAAAGGGAGTGCATCAGGTGCACTGGCACTATAAACATAAAATAAAATCTATCAGTCAACTCTAATGAGAAACCAAGTTGAACATATAGACAAATATATACAAATATGTAACATCATCCTACATTCTACGGTGTATTTCATCTGAAAATGGTCAAATACGGAACTGTAATTTTTTGGGTAATCTTCAATGATCAGAAGAATCTGATACTCTTAATGTTTTAAATCAATAGTAATGATAAACCTAAAAGATGTAAATATGAACTATTTAAACAGTAAAATGCACATAAGCAACACAAGTTGAAACAAAGCAAGTCTTTATTTGAAAAAGTTAAGAACACTTAACACTGTTGGAATTGAAACACTAAATACATGGGTTTTTTTTCAATAAATTGATATCAAGTAATGAAAAACTGAAAAATTTCAGTTCTCTTTTAAGAATGTATAAGAAGCCTACGCTTTAATGGAAATCGTTTTGACTATTTCAGAAGCCCTCCTGAGATCAGATGAGCTTGTGTACAAATCCTGTATTTCACGAACCCATTCAAGTCTATAAGATCTTAAATCTCAAGCAACGATGAGCGGGCCCAAGCACCCTGCGCCATCGCCATCCGACTGCACCAGAAAGAACAGTGGGCACGCAAGAGGACACACCAATACCAGTAGAACATAATTTTAAAAAAGGGTGATTTTTATGTTTAGACCTCTAAAAAGCCCCACATGATGGAAAAAAGCATCACGCTATCATTTCACTCAATGTGATGTCACTTAATGTGATAAGTTATTAACCACTTTTCGGCATAAGTTTAAGGCGTTGTCATGGCTGACCCGTTTGAGATACCAAAAATCCCTCCACGATTTTCCATCGTCAATGTATTGAGCTCACATAGGCCTAGTTTGGTGGCTATAAATCCCCTAGAAGAAATACATCAAAAGTCATTGCGGGTGTTTTACAAACAACCCAAA
>JAOVVB010008459.1:0-16881 GCA_028570985.1 Heterobranchus longifilis | reverse complement strand
GAAGAAGAGTCAAAGGAAGAGCTTACGGAAGCCACCAAAGTTGAAGAAAATACCGCAGAAGAGTCTGATGTGGCAGCAACAACAGAAAATGAATCTGACAATGAGGAAGCGGTAGAAGAAGAGTCAAAGGAAGAGCTTGCAGAAGCTACCAAAGTTGAAGATAATACAGCAGAAGAGTCTGATGTGGCAGCCACAACTGAAAATGAATCTGACAATGAGGAGGCTGTGGAAGAAGAGTCAAAGGAAGAGCTTACGGAAGCCACCAAAGTTGAAGAAAATACCGCAGAAGAGTCTGATGTGGCAGCCACAACTGAAAATGAATCGGTCAATGAGGAAGCTGTGGAAGAAGAGTCAAAGGAAGAGCTTGTGGAAGAGCTTGCAGAAGAGCTTGCGGAAGCCACTAGAGTTGAAGAAAATACTGCAGAAGAGTCAGATGTGGCAGCCAAAACTGAAAATGAATCTGACAATGAGGAAGCTGTAGAAGAAGAGTCAAAGGAAGAGCTTACTGAAGCCACAAAAGTTGAAGAAAATACTGCAGAAGAGTCTGACGTGGCAGCAACAACTGAAAATGAACCTGACAATGAGGAAACTGTAGAAGAAGAGTCAAAGGAAGTGCTTACGGAAGCCACCAAAGTTGAAGAAAATACTGCAGAAGAGTCAGATGTGGCAGCCACCACTGAAAATGAATCTGACAATGAGGAAGCTGTGGAAGAAGAGTCAAAGGAAGAGCTTACTGAAGCCACAAAAGTTGAAAAAAATACAGCAGAAGAGTCTGATGTGGCAGCCACTACTGAAGATAAGCCTGATGAGGATGAGGCTGCCATGAATGATGAAGATGGAACTGCAGATAATGATAAAGTAACAACAGCTGAAGATGAAAGTGGTGTTGAAAAAGATATTAATGTCACAAGTGAAGAAGAAGCTGAAGATGTTGAAGCTACAACTGAACATGAATCTGACAAAGATGTAGCTGTGGAAGCCATCAGTGCGGATGAGTCAGATGAGAAGGAAATGGCTGACAAAGCACCAAGTGAAGATGGGATTGCTGAAGAAGAAGAGATTGCTGTCACAAGTGAAGCTGAAATTAAGGAAGATGCATGTGAAGCTACGTCGGCTCAAGAGGAAAATGTAGCAGAAGATGTGGCAGCCACAAGTGAACAATCGGACAAAGAGGAGTCTGTGGAAGCAGGGACAATTGAAGATGTGGAAGAAACTGCTGCTGAAGGTGATTCTGCAGAATGCATGGATGCCACCACAAATGATGCTGAAACTACAGGGGAGAATGATAACACAACCGAAGCTGACAAACTGTTAAAAGAACCACCCGAAGCAGCAACAACTGAAGGTGAGGTTGCTATGGAAAAAGAGGCTGTTACTGCAGATGAGGATGACGCCAAGGAGGAGACTGTTGAGGTAGTCACAGCCATGGAAAAAGAAAATTCGGGTGAAGAGGAAATCAGTAAAGCTGACAATGAATCAAATGAAGAGGAGGTGGAAGAAACCACAGAACTTGTGGAAAAGGATAATGAGGAAGCTGATCCTGAATCTGCAATAGAAGAAAGCTCCAAAGCAGTGACTGAAAATGAATCAGAGGAAGAGTGCGATGAATCAGCCACAGCTGAAAATGAATCAGTAAACAACGCAACAACAGATGCAAATGAGACTGCAGGAGAAGAGGATTCTTCAAAAGTTACAAATGATAATGAATCTGGAGAAATCAAGCCTGGGAATGAGACTGCAGATGAAAATGCAGAAGAGAATAAAGTGGCTATGGATGAAAATGAGACTTTAAGTGAGGCAGAACATAATGAAGTAGCATCAGCCGAAGAGCTTCATGACGCAGAGTCATCTGAAAAAAATGCAGTAAGCAATGCCTCTGAAGATTTGGTTCAAGAAGACGAAAAAGGTGAGGAAGATGATAATAAATCTCACAATGAGGATCTAGAAGAAGGTGAAACTACTGGAGAGGAATCGGAAGAGGCTGAAAATGATGGGGAGGAGTCTGCTGAAAATGAAAGCGGTGGGGAGTCTGGAGTGACAGGTGAAGATTGCACAGAGGCTGCAACAACAGGAGATGAGATTGAAGGACGTGAAACAGCAAAAGGAGAATCGGGAGAGCCTGAAATGATGAGGAATGACATTACTGAAAGTGATGGTGGAGAAGAATCTGCAGCAGAAGATGAATCTGCAGAAGATAACAGACAGCAACTTACAGAAGAAGAAGAAAAAAATGATATGACTGAAGCGCATCAAGAAGATGCTATCACTGAGACAAATGATGAAACAGTAGGGCCTGATGATGTGGTGGAGCTGAAGCCAGATGAGGATGAGGATGTGGAGAAAATATCAGAAAACAATGAAGAAAACAAACTAGTAGAAGATGAAGATAATGACGAACAAGGAACAAATGTAACACAATGTGAATCTATTAACATACCAAATGGAAGCCATGATAATGATGAAGATGCGGAAGCCTCCGAAAAAGAGGAGGAGAGTGAGATAGTCACTGAAGACTGGAAAGGGGATTCAGATTCAGCTGATGGAGAAGATGAAGCAGAGGAAGATTCAGACAGACCAGAGGAAGATTTTGGAGAGCAAAAGTTTGTTCCAAACAAGACAGATAACCAAGAGGCTCCTAAAAAAGCAGCTAAGAAAATGACTTTAATCACACTTGATACTTTGAACCAAGTGAAAGCAGAATCTGAGGATGGCGCTTATGGTGATGTTGAAGATTCTGAGACTGAATTAAACAGCCAAGAAGAAGTTACAAGCCTTGAGTCAACGACTTTGAAAAATAATTTGTCATAAGTTGACTGTGACTCTGCAAAGGCTCGGGGGAACTGATAGAGCGTGAGATTCAGGAGTAAGACTTGGAGCCTACAGTAGAAGATAACAAAACAGCAGCTAATAATAATACTACAAGCAATGAGCAGTCTGAAGTCATTCTTGTAATTTATAACTTGAAGTTATTTTTAAACAAGCACTAAATAAACACAAGCACTTTGTTCCAGCATTTCCAATGCTGAGACTGAACACATGCACAACAACTTCTGATCATGCAGTTGTATGAAAAAGGAATCATAAAAACTTGAATGTATATATTTTTATGTAGGAGGTTAGTTTTAATGCAAAACTAAATGCGATTTATTTTCATGCATTTGTTACCTACTGGAACTCTGAGCCTCAGACAGACACGGCACTAATGATAAACTATGCTTTATGGACTGTACATTAATGATTTGTAAATGTCATACATGCACATATACTGTAGTTTTATATTTACACAATTTCTGCTGCTCAAATGTATTTGCAGAATTAAGTCTTTGAATGTATCTAATCAAAAATATTATTTGAAGATTGTTGGTTCCAAAGATAAAATTAAAGTTATATATTTTTCTAGTTAATATTTCTGGAAAGCCAGAAAATGCTGATAATATTCATTTTGAATGTTTAACTTACTATTGTGCAGATACAGTACTGTTCATGGCAGTATTTTAGTGTTGAATTAAAAAAGCAAAACTGGATGATGATTAACATCAGTGTAAGCATCTTCACAATTCAATCAGGTAACTGCATTATAGCTTGAATTGATTTTTTATAGTCGATGGACAGCAACATCTCTGCAAAGTAGCAAAAGTCATGGCAGGGTTTTATGTATCATGACAGCCGCTCCTATTGTTCTTAGACCATTCAACAATGTTTATCAGTAAGAAAATACACTATCCTCTGTGGTACAGAGGTTATTATCTTTGCTGAATGTACTGTATTTATTGCCTCTGAAATAAAAAGTACTTTAAAATAATTTGTCATTCTTTTGTAAGACACAATTCAAAAATCAAAACTGTGACATTGACATTTCACATCATAAACATACGTCTTCGAATTAAAGTTTGCAGGAAAATAAAAATTACATTTTACACTTGAACTTGAACATGAAAATGTGTCACTGTGCATGTAACATTATTGGGAAAAATATGTATGTATTGCATTAGACATAGTCACTAAGTCAGTGAAACATGCATATCAGTGTTTCAGTATTTTGAAAGATCATGTGTGGCATTGGCATCATACTATACAAATAAACATTAAATAAAATAAATGAGATACTTGAAAACATAATATATATCCCACACACAAGTATAATCAACTTCTGTGGAAAGGTATGGTGAATGAGTGCGTGAGTCTGTCTATTGAGACTTCATTCACTCTCCTATGGTGAGCATCATTAGATAGAGCTGATGGATGTGCCTCTCTCAGAGTTTCCATTTGCAGTCTCTTGTGGTCATGTGACATACATAATTGGTGTCATTCTGATTGACTGCATAACACCACAGTGAGGGGCAGGCCACTCTTTTTATTCAAACAAGAACATGCCATGCAGCCTCTAAAGTTCTTTTTACGGCAGGTGCTGCCTGCATGCAACAGTAGCCTACTTTTGGGAAGCATATGCTTATTCCCTGCCACACCAGTGTTTAAGAGGAAAAAACATCAATACGGTTGTATTTAGCTTAGCTTAGCAAACACACTGAAGGGGAAACAACTGAAGCTCCGAATTGCAGCAAGCAAGACACCCAATACACCAAAGAATCACCTGGTCAGGAAAGAGAGGAGTAAGGAGCTCTGCCCCTCAACAAAGTTTTTATTCTTAGCCTATAGCCAACCTGTCTCATCAACCTATTCTCAGAGGCAGGCTGCTGTTTTCAGCACCAAATGGCTAACAGACAGATTTAGCATCTTGCTAGCTGCTAAAGAAAGTCTATAATATAGGAGCTATAACACAATACATTTCTCTCAGGAGAGCGGGGAGACTTCAGAGATAAAAAAGAGATTGACTATTGGACTTACATTCATCCTGTTCCAGAAACACGACTCTAACATGCTACTGCTAAACACTTGTCCATGCTTTCTGTCACCTTGTGGCTAAAAAACAAACAAACTACATGTTTGGGAATAACATTTGATGACTAATTAATCAGAGGTGTGTTTGCATTTAAAGACCTGCAGTGAACAGGTGTTTTCAATTAACCTTTCTGGCTAATTAGACCTCTGCTCAAGGTGAAGGTGGGTGGAGCCATGTTGGGAATTATGTGATATCCCTAAACTCTGTGTGCCAATGAGAATGAAAAAGGTTGGATGTTGTTCTGCCCCAACAACAACAACAACAACAACTATCTGGAGTGAGGGAGATGTCCATGCCAAAAGAAGTCTACTTAAGAGGCAACTTGGAGCATGGCTGTGTATGAGCATTAAAGAAACTTGATTTTTGTTCTGTTGGCATTAGGGATTGTCTCACTTTTTCAGATGAGCCTCCTAAAATATTGTTTTCACTCAAAAACTATTTTTTCTCTAGATGTTTAGTGAGTGGTAAGGGAGTATAATAGGCTGATAAATAAACAGGACCATGTAAATAGCTATGTTATAACATTGTTCCTCGAGATGGAAATGTGATAATCACCTGTTTTAAAAGTAAATGGTGAATCTTTTGCTAAATGAAATACAATGAAACCATTCAATAGTTCAATAGTTATCATTACCTCTTTCATATAATAATGTTGCACTAATGTTTTAGTTGGTGAGATTAAACCAATGCTCAAATCTTCTGGAAAAGCAGAGAGTTTTTTTTTTGAGGAAGCACCTGCTTGCTGGCACAGAGTTATTTCCACGGTAAACACTGGAAGAGTGAAGAACGTCATCCGGAGCACAATAATAAGGGGCTTTCCCGCAGCCATGTTTACCTCAGAGCAACTTGCCTCTGGAACAGCTGCACACACGTGCTCCCAACTGCAATACTGCAGACCCAAATGCAGATGTGTCTTTTAAACAACAATTGTGACAGGCACTGGGGAAAATTGAGGTTTTGGTACTTAAAGTCCCCCTCGAGACATGTTTTAAATTATGTAAAACACTTTGTTTAACATGGTTTTCCCACATAAAAAGTAAGAAAAAAATACTCTGAAATGGGGCTGGAAGCACATCTACTCTTCTCCCTCATTAAGAAATTCTGGATCTGGCCTCCGGCCCGCCCACCACCGCCACTCGAGCTAGGTTGACCGGTGAAAGAGAAGTCCACATCGGAGAGATTCAGCCATACATGTTTGAGCCTCATGCCGGGTTAGGACAGGAGGTGGGCAGCCACCTGTCTGAACCCAGCGCCAGTCAGACCCAGGCTCAGATAAGAGGAGTCTGTGGTGCACCAAAATCAGTGACTAGCATCTTTCATTTGTTTATGTTGTTTGTTAGCTTGTTAGCTTGTAACTGGTAGTGGCTGACACAGCTACGATGATGGTGTGTTTTCACTCTCTGCACTGACAAGTCCGCTCGGCGCTGGAGGTTTCTGTTGCATATTAGACAGTGACTGGCTTTCGAATTTGTGATGTATTTAATCTAGCTTTGCCGGGATACGTTTGAATCTCAGATTTCAGGGAAGTGCACAGACATCTCCCTGCTACAGGAATGTGAACCTCTCTAGTGACAGACTTTGCACAGATAGAAATCAGTATAATGAAGGTCATAGGGGACATAAATATAAGAAAAACTCATTTTTCAGTGGAGGGGATCTTTACTATACATATGAAAGTTAACACTAATAAGAATGCATAAAAAATACATTTAGCTAATTAAATCTGTATGTATACATGCACTAAAATGCCTTTTAATATGTAGGAAGTGCTTCCTTTAAAGTACATCCCACAAATAAAGCTACAATAGATTCAGCAGTGTGCTTGATGTCTGCTGAATAACGGAGGAAAAGCAGGAAAAGTGAAGCTCTCCCAAAACTCATGAACATCCCATAGGGACAGCAGAAGTGCCTGTTGGATGTATGGGGGAGTTCAATTGTTCCTTGTTTATTGACAATCACTTTGTCTTTTAAGGCAAATGCAGGAGCGAGACCTTCTCTCACTCCATGTGTGACAGAGAATAGAAATGGTTCCCACACAGACAGGAAGTCGAGAGGGGCCTCTTGTGATGCAGAGGGGGATCAAAATTGAGGAAAGTCTGTCCCTGTGTGTATCCGTGTGTGTGTGTGCCTGTGCACACGTGTGTGAATTAAAGCTTTGATAAACACTGACTGAGCACTAACTGTGCAGCTTCTAGTAAATATCAACACATTTTCATGAATGGGTTTGTATGATATCTTGCACAACAGTTCGTATGATCTTACGAAGTATAACCAATGTTCTATGATATCATCCGAAATATGACCGCCGTTGTATTTAACGTTGTGAAACGGCTGTTTTTTGGCCATTTTAAACACATGATAGTCGCTGTTTTAAACATGTGATTAACACTACTTCGGTAGGTTTAGGCAACAAAACTACTTGGTATACAGTTAGGAAAAAAAAACAGAGATTGGGTTAAAATCCCTACTTTGGTGTAAAGCTGGTACAAAAAAAAACAAAGAAAGAATAATGGACCACCCCTCCTGGCCGCCCTAAACAGGCTTCTTTGTCCTTTATATTACGTCGCCTCACTTCCTTGTTTACTCCCGTCATAATTAGTACGGCCACTGGAGGTCTACAAATAAAACATCAATATGGCAGGACCTCCTGGCTCACAATCACGTGGGTAATGTACAAATTACAGTGCATTCATTCTTGTAATTACTAATGAATTTCCAGTTGGATGCCACACACTCAAACACAAATATCTAAAACACATAAGCACATATAAGTCACATGCAGTGCACACACTCACATTGATGATGGGAATTGAAACGCTCATTGGCAGCATGTGTGCTTTTGGCCAGGGCTGCGTTAGTAAAGGAGACCCACGCTCCCTTTCTTTCCCACCGTTGTTCAGGTTATCCTGTGGGGCCACTTATGACCCTTCTGCAGGCAGGATGCAATGTCTAGGGACCCCAACAGGGCTGTACATAAGCATCCGCCAAGCCCTGGGAAGAAAACAAGGGCTGATGGAAAACCAGAAGAAGGGAGCATAAAGAGAAACAGCAGTTAGTAACCAGGACGCACTCAATAACACTCGCCATGCACCTGCAGCCTGTGTGTGTGTGTTTGTGTATGTTTGTGTGAATGTGTGTGCAATGAAGTGAGGTTGTTCCTTCAGAGAACTACAGCACAGCACGGTCCCCACACACAGCACAGGTGGTCCAAACAAAAACCTGTGAAGTGTTGCCCAGAGAGTAATATCCCCACGTTGCGTGTTGTATAAAGCCCCCCATAGGAAACAAACACTTCCGGTGCTGTAAGATTTATTGTTCCCCGCACTTATAGGTTACAACATACTCTGACTGATATCTTCCTCACAAGGTTCTTTGATTCATCCTTAATAACATGTAATAGCCATTTAGCATGCAAACCAGAAACAAAAGGATCACAATCACAGCTAGAAAACTCAAGGACATATTGTTTTGTGTTTATAGTTTCCATCGCTGAAGAAGAGGGGTGAATTCCCTCTTCAGTGCATTGTGTGGTGAGAATAGGAAAGACCTGGTTAACTGTGCTGTATGGTGTGAAAACCCAAAGCATTGTTATACTTTGATAGATTGACCGCACATCAGATCCCCCCCCCCCCCCCAATGTCACAGACTTTGCATCTGTATTCACATCCGCACACTGTCCTCTGCACCAGATACAGATAGACAAGTATTACGCAATACAAATCCCCAAAGTTCAACACTCTATTGAATCATTTCTATATAGGAGGTCAATGTAAGGGTCATCTATTCATAGAAGTGACATGGATTAAGGGGGAAGCTGGCAAAATGTTTTGAAATGGACCTACTTAAGGAGAGTCAGGGTTTAAAACATGACTTTCTACGCCCTCTAGTGTCAACACTGAGGAACATCAACAGCAGACAACCTGTCCTACACAGAAAACCTCAGCCATGGACTGCTTTATGTGTGAATACAGAATCAGTACTGGTATAGACTTTAAATGCATTTTACAATTCTAATCCAATTCAATAGCGTCGATAAACTAAAATGGATCAAAAATGGATCTCTCACGTTCTGGGTACATGAACACTCTTCTTTATCTATCTATCTATCTATCTATCTATCTATCTATCTATCGATCTATCGCTTTGATAAACACTGACTGAGCACTTACTGTGCAGCTTTTAGTAAATATCAACGCATTCTCATGAACAACTTTTTATGATAATAAGTGAACATTTATCTACACAGATTAACCTTAAAATAGAAAAAATGAGGATAAACATAATTTACAGACCTGGCACAGTATGACGAATTAACACTGCACTTCTAACTTCTTGACATAAAAAGCTGCACCATTAAAAGAGTACCAACTTTTTATCACTTTATAATCAATACTTTTTTTTTTTATAACTCCAGTTTGACCTTTGACCTTGCACAGGCATATGAGAATAATGCCCATTCTACCCATGTGTGCATATACTCCAATACTGTTTCTCAGTTAGAAACTCTCCAGATCAGCGGTCCATCTTGTGGCAAGAATGTGTACTGCTTTACACAAGTCGGCCTACTGTAAACATTTATCACAATTAGCTAAATTGCACAGATGAGTTGTAGAGATAAACAACACTGCGGCTTAAACCACTAGAGGAACTGAGAAACATGTCATGGAAACGATGCTTTCTCTGTTATAACGTCCAGGGCAGAACTCAACCACACCTCTACTCAGCACTAATCACCCGTACAGACACATACTGCACTGTACAACCCCTTTTCCACTGCAGATCTCATTCAATATGCAAGGACATTTAAAAACAAATATCCCAGTTGAATATTACACATTTTGAAATTAATTAGTAAGCATCCTTCTCTTTGTAATCTGACCTTAGTTGTACTGCGTTTGTGAATCTACAGTTACAGATGAATTGCATTCAGCCACTTCATTCACTAACCAGTCAAAGTTTTGATTAAAGTCAACTAATTGAAGCTTAATCGGCAGTGATGTGATCTTTGTACTGTTGATCTGCTGCAGAGGCAAGGGAGGGAATTAGACAAACTGCTATCTATTTACGGTAAACTCAACGTAGTCCCCCAGGGGAGGCCCTGATCTTCACTGAGCGAGAGAGAGAGAAAAAGAAAGAAGAGAGAGAGAGAAAAAGAAAGAAGAGAGAGAGAGCAAAAGAGAGAGAGAGACTGAGAAACAAAACAAGCAAGTGAGAGTGACACACTGACATGCAGCTGGTTTTCAATAAGGAAATTGAAGACATTTTGCATTTGGAGTACTTTTGAACACACACGCCGGGGGACAAGTTCAAGGTATTTATCTGCTGGATGTTTATCTCACACTACAGACGAACAGAAGTGCAGGTAACTATAATATTATGATGGTAAATAATCATACAAATAGAGTGAATTTATTAAACTGCTATGTTTTAAATGAAAAACAAATACTTGAACAGTTAATAGAGTTTTTCTGGTAGGCCGTAAAAGTCACATAGTTAATGATAATCATAAGAGAATACTTACAGCAATCATTTGTAGACAAAAAGCATGTGTTTACACAGAGTTAATCACACAAGCGGTAACAAACTATCATGACATTATACGTGAAAATAAATTTAGACGAAGAAAAATACAATTCCTAGTGTGCTGAAAGTGTTCATAATGTACGGAAAGGTTGCAAAGTTCAGTGAATATGAAGCTAATTTTCCTTTAAATTATCGCATGACAGTATGGGATGTATACTTGAGCTTATAAAGATACACTCAAATACAAACTAAGATTACAGAAAGTTTTTGATTTCCACTCATACTATTCTTGCCACAGTTTTAAGTACACGTCATTAGATACTTTTAGGTGATATAAGCTCTATGATTGTCACCATGACAGTTGTTTTCTGAAAGTAAGTTTTATATGTGATTTTATTGCATAATTAAATTTTTTTTTTTTTTTTTTTCTTCAATATTCCTGTTACAGTGTTACACAAACATGCTGGCAGAAAAAGCCATTCAATTAACAGCAAGTCAAATAATGTGTGACTACAAGTTCCAGCCTCTTTTGGTTGTATAGCACATTGTGTTTTTATTAAGTGTTATTTTAACTTGCCACAAACTTTCACTGCTGTGATAAACATTAATTCAATCAACCATTAGTAATGGGACTTAAACTGGCTCTTACAATTATTCTTATGACTGATGTTCAATGTAAAAAAAATTTCATCATCTATCTAAAACCTTGAAGATAAATAAAACTGTCTCTTCAGTGCACCAAAATTGGAAAACATGTTGCTTTCACAGTGACGCAAATACTCAGTGTACATTTCTGCATCTGCTTCCTATTGGTTATTTTTAGCACTTTATTTTCCTCTTTTTTTAAAACTCTGACATTACAATATGGCTGTGTCATAAACTATACATGCAAATGTCACCATGTTTTCTACTTCCTCTTATGTAAATGACATAAATTATATAAAAGACATAAAAAACTCCACTGATGATTTAGCAAATTTTGAGTGAATTTAAATCATTTTTCAGCAGCGGGTATGAACTCACAGACCGGGTGCTACAGGGGGAGGAGAGGAGAGTGACAACAGCTTCAGTAAAGCTCATCTGCTCCATCAGGTAAACGAGCACAAACTATCTGAGGCTCTTAGCAGGAACTGATGCTATGATAATGTCACATTAACTGCACGGCATTATGCAGCATTGTATTGTGCGACTACATTAAGTAAATCTTGTTAGTAGTATGCAGTGTAACTGAAGAAAACTGCCATTATAAATGCAGGATGGGCTGCAGTTGCAGTGGCCAAGTAAAAGATGACAAATTCTACAAAGGAAAACAAAACTCTCAGGCCTCCAACTCATCGAATCACATAGTAAGTAGACCACTTCAAGGAAAAAGCTTTAATTACTTAAGTACAAGTATGGTGATTTGAAATGAATCTATTTTAATTACCTTAAATGATTTGCCAGTGTTTTTCATTGACTTAAACAGCATATTTTTCTGTTCTTTAGGCACAGAGTGGAAACACCTACTCGGATAATGGTAATCACTGAGCACAACACATATAACAAACTTTCTACCAAAAAATAATGGGCCTGCGTTCCAGGGGTGTTCCAGTAAGAGACCTGCAGGAGCGCAACAACCGACATTACTGTCTTTAAGAGGCTTTAGCGGAGAGTGGAGATATTGGTACCAAATGAACGAGACAACCTAAGGAATCCATTGGTATCAACCATGTTATGCTAGCTTATCAGGAAGGGGGCTAAATAATGTCCCAAGTTTAGGCTACATTTGGCTTCATGTCCATTTTCAAAGGGGTCCCTTGACCTCTGACCTCCAAATATCTGAATGAAAATGGGTTCTATGGGTACCCACGAGTCTCCCCATTACAGACATGTCCACTTTATGATAATCCCATGCAGTTCTTGGAGTATAAATGTGTTATTTTCGCCTATATTCTAAAAATGGTTTATTTGAATATTTCTGCATACTGGGGTCCATAAAGAGTTTTGGAATTACACAAATCATGACTGGTATGACTGGAAAGCTGAGCCCAATTTTATTCATGTGTAATGATGTTAGCCTATTGTAGCCATTTCATTGTAGACAAAAAGACAAAGAAAATATTGTCTATGGTGGGTTTCTAAGGGTTAAAGTAGATATGAGTAGTAGAGAAATGTTAAATTTATGTTATTCCGACGTGTGCGTGCATGCACTTCATGCCACCCCTGCATAAGTCAGTGCCCGACTTTGGCCACCCCAGTCAAAAAGGCCTGTAAACGCCACTGCTGCGCTCTTGCAGCTGGCTGCTGCTGTGCACAGAGACATTAGCTGCAGTGAGAGGAGGCTACATTTAGCGATTGGAATCTCGGTTGTATTTCCTCTGTTCTCTTCTGGGGAAAAGATGAGATCGTTAACGAAAGAAAGTCATTTTCGTGTCACAGACACATGCAATGTAAAAACTATGCTGTGCACTATATATTCTGCCACTATTTTATGTCAAGAGTAGCAGCCAAACAAAAAGAAGAAGAAATAGTTCCCATACACAATCAATAGAGTGAAATTACTGTTATTGGCAAATCACTTTCTTTGAAATAACAGTTTGCTCTACTTGTCTTTAGATGTGTTTGTGGCACAGCATGACTTCAAAGGGACAAACGACAGTGATCTACCTTTCAAAAAGGGAGACAAACTTAAGGTTTTGCAAGAGTAAGTATCCTCATCCTAGTCCCGAGTATACAATATGCGTCCAGCAGTAATTACTTCTAACCTGAAGAAATGAAAACGATCTGCCATGTTTGTCTGTTTGTAGAAACGGAGAATGGTGGGTGGCTAAATCGTTGGCGACTGGACAGGAGGGTTTCATACCATGTAATTATGTAACCAGAGCAGATACACTGGAGGTGGAAAAGTAAAGGACATTTTCATACATATTATCAAAATCTACATGTTTTTTTGATTTTTAAATACATTTGTATATGTTTATTAAATAGCTACATAACATGTGTTTTGTGGTTCTCTCTTCTGCAGATGGTTTTTCAAGGACATGAGTAGAAGAGAGACTGAACGACTGCTTTTAGTCCCTGGAAATAAACCGGGTGCCTTTCTAGTTCGAGAGAGCGAGACATGTAAAGGTGACTGCCATCAGTGTTTTTTGTGATCACGCCACAAATCAGACCTTCTGTGACAATGCATCTCAGACCATGAGTGTTAAACTCTACATGTAACTGTACAATCTGTTTGTTTTCCCCTTAGGGTCCTTCTCTCTGTCAGTCAGAGATCACGCACCAGACCAAGGAGATGTGGTAAAACACTACAAGATCCGCTGTCTGGACAAAGGTGGCTACTACATCTCCCCCTCCAACACATTCCCAACCCTGGAGGAACTGGTGAAATACTACACCCGTAAGTAACAAACAGAAGACATTTTTATCAATCCACAAAACTTTGATCGCTTACTTTTTAGAGCTAAATCATTTAAACATACGTTATACATTATGTGTTGATTTGGATTCAGATCGGATTCACTGCTGTGTGAATTACAAGACGTCTGCATTGACTTTGAATTGAAGGAGGGAAGTTAGACCCTTGTGATAGGTTGTGCATTTCCTGTGTGAGAGTAGTGATAGTGTTTCTACTCCTGTGACTAAACCACGAGATAAGAAGGCCAAATTTCTAGAATGGCTGCCAATGCACAGCAGCGTATGAGAAACAAGTTCACACAAACAAGCTTTCAATTTTAAGGAAACCAGAGCTCATCATGTTGTTTCAGTAACTAAATTTAGCACAGCAGCAAAGAAAGTAGCAAAAAAATCCAAATCACATACTTTTTCTTTTTATTTAGTACATACTGCAGCTGTCCTACAAAGTATATGTTGCATGCAGTATGCATACAATTGGGATATGCTATTTCATCATACTACATTGCGCCTTGCTCATATATGCAAAGGATTGTGGGTCAGAACAGCCAGAAAAGTGTGCTGGCTTGTATACTGAAAAATGCGACCGGATGTAGTTTGACATCCTGGTATTTTTGGCATACTGCATTTGACATACTATGTATTGGGACATATTAAATGTTTTTCTGGCATACTAAATGGTAGTGTGGGTATTGGAAGGCACCCATTGTTTATTACATCTGCGTGTTTGACGTTTGCAGGTACAGCAGACGGTTTGTGTCAGCGGCTGTATGCCCCGTGTAAGCCCAAGGAACCAGAGGAGCCGTGGGCATACGACGAATGGGAGATTCCCAGAGACACTCTGAAAATGGTTAAGAAACTGGGGGCCGGGCAGTTTGGAGAAGTGTGGATGGGTGAGAGAAAGCTAACAATTCATCCTGGCATTGGCAACATTTAATAAGCCCAGAGGGAAGAGTACAGCGAGTTAAGCGCCTCATTTTAATTCCCACTGCAGGTTATTATAAGAACACCCAGAAAGTTGCTATTAAGACGTTAAAGGAGGGAACGATGGAGCCCGAGGCCTTCCTGCAGGAGGCCAACCTGATGAAGCAGCTGCAGCATGAACGACTGGTGCGCCTCCATGCTGTGGTCACGAGGGAGCCCATTCTTATTGTCACGGAGTTCATGATCAATGGTAAGACAGAGAGTAAGGAGGAGGGGAGATTTTTGATGATTAAAGTCTCTCTAATGAGGGGGTGATACATTGTGCTACAAATATATGATTATGATATAAAACAGAGATAAAATAGAGATATTTGAGAAACTGGAACCAGAGAATATTTGAACATTTTAGGATTTAGTGGCATCTAAGCGATTGCGACCAACTGAATAATCCTTCCTCACCCCTCAACCCTGGGACAGTGGTTCCCAAACTAGTTATTATCAGTCTGATTACATTTTTAAACTGAGCCATAAACAGACATGCATTCGTCTGGATAGCCCAGTCGCATTGCCGAAAATACACTGAATGTATGGATCTACCCTCTAGTGTTCAGCGAAATAATGACACTGCCAAAAATAGCTGCACGTAGGTTAGTCAAAAGATAGGCATAACGGTTAGCTCCCTCACGAGACAGCTACTATCAGTAGTATGATTTGTACCCTTATCATTTAGCTGCAGAGCATCACAAGCATTTGGTTGCTTCCAGTATCAGATGCCACAGTACGTCTTTCTGTGTAACCTGTTCGATTGTGAAAAAGTTTCAACAAAACAACGTGTCTTTGAAAATGTTATCTTTGTGTGTTTTTTTTGATGAGAGTTGTGCTTCTCATTGGCAGGATGTCTTCTGGACTTTCTGAAATCTGACGAAGGAAAAAAGATAAAGATAAATAAGCTGATAGACATGTCGGCGCAGGTGGGGAACTTTAAATTGTAATTGCACGATTTTAACAACACGATCTCTGTGAATGTGCAGTCGTATCTTGTACGTGACCTTTTCTTTACATTGTTAACCCGCACCGCTCGATGATATAGAAAACCTGATGAATACAGGAACTTCCTTTTTTCACTTTCCATATGAGTACGTCTGTCTTTTTTATTTCGAAACATTTCTTTCACTGCTGTTGTTTACCACAATGTGACATTATTATTTGCATTTTCTGACAAAAACACGAGCCTTCTGACTGACCTCAAAGCCTATTTACACACAAGCTGCTCTGTACCGCTATGAATGTTTGTTATAGTATGTACTTTGACACAGGCTATGGTGTGAATACACGTGGAAACTGTCAGCAGTAGCTCTGTGGTTTCTGTGTTGGTCGAGCTTTTCCTCATTTGGCTCGAAAGCCTCCCCTTACGTCAATTATTAACATCCGGACAGGAAATCATGCTATTTTTTCATTTACAGTGAGCTCCCTCAGAACTCTTTTGCCCCTCCAAAAAAAGCCTTTTGACTTCCTGAGGGTTGGTACATCCTGTTAAACCCACTTAAACCATTATCATACATGCAAAAACAAGTACTCACATACATTTAGCTGCACGATTGCATGAGCTCACTGTACACACTGACCAGAGGACGCAGAAACGTGTACAAAATCTCCATTTATTCTATGGATTCAGTGTGCTGTAAAACACATCTTTCAACTAGTAGTTGTTTTATTTCTTGGGACAAATTAATGCATCATATTCTTACTTTGCATTGGAACTGATAATTCCCTTAAAAAAAGCTTTTTTTCCAATATTCCTCTCTTCTTCTCTATACGTCAGATAGCTGAAGGCATGGCGTACATCGAGACGAAGAACTACATCCACCGAGACGTGCGTGCAGCCAACATTCTGGTCAGCGACTCCCTGCACTGCAAGATAGCAGACTTTGGCCTGGCCAGGATCATCGAGTCAGAATACACAGCTCAGGAAGGTGCAGTATATGCAGTGTTTGCTCACATCTGACAATAAATGCATCCAGGGCCGTAACCAGGACTTTTAGAAATACTGAGGTCATGAGTTCAAGTCCACCCTCAACCCCCCCCCCTCCCCCATCAATCTTAATCAGATACCAAAAAGGACATTTCTCTACATTTAATTT
>JAOVVB010008449.1:0-16882 GCA_028570985.1 Heterobranchus longifilis | reverse complement strand
CATGAATGATGCAATAATGTGTACGTAGCATTTTAATATAGTAGTTGGTCAAGATGGAGCTAATTAGTTTAATATACAACAAAGCATCATATTTATAAACTGATCATGTGTTTTCTATGTAAAATCTTAATATGTACAGAAACTACAGCTGTCAAATGTAGTGGAGTAAAAAGTGCAATATGGAGTAGAAGTATAAAGTACAAGCACTTGAATAAAAGCACTTAAGTTACATTCTACCACTGGGATTTTCATTTGTAACCGTGAAGCACTTTGTAACAGGTTTTGGTCCTAAAGAATTTGAACATGGAAGTTAATTCTTGACATTGGGATCAGTATGTGACAGAATAATGTCAACTCAGTCACTGATGAAGACTGTGAGATTCAGGTGAAAGCTAAAAACATATAGACCTTGTATTTACATTATTTACACATAGTATAACATGTTTACTTACTTATTAAAGATTTGTTCAAGTTGAAACGACTATAAACTAGAATTACTGCCTCACAGTTGATCTGTCCGGACTCACATAATAAATGTAGTGAAGACTTTGAAGGATTTTAATAAAAAGGTATTATGTGTTTTTTTTCTTTTTTTTTGTAAAATGGGATTTTTCACTATATTAACACGTATGATTCCAGTGAATCATTTCCAGTGAGAAACAAGCTGTCTTCACTTTGAGATTATTTTTTACAGAAGAGTACAGAGGACTGATGGAGAGCTGCGTCACATGGTGCAACGACGGTCACCTGAAGCTCAATATCAGCAAAACCAATGAGCTTGTGGTGGACTACAGAGGAACAGGAAACACCACACAGTTGTAGCCATGACAGTAGACAATGCTTCAGTTGTGCTCGGGCCGGCCCTGGGCGGTTGGACGGACAAATCGAAAACATAACGCCTCCGGCCACGGCTGTCGCCAGCGTGTAGGCATCGAAAAGACTAAACACTAAAATATGCATGCCATGTGAAATATTAGAACAGTTCACTTTTTTATCTTTCGACTTATCTTCATAAAAGGCAAAAGCACCGAGGGGTTCACAAAGGAAACACTGACTTGGTGTTAAAAAAATAAATAAAATAAAATAAAATACACCGTCTTTCTACAGCACACAAGATTGTTTTATTCCTCATGGCCACGTGTCCAAGAAATACATTAATCAAAGACCAAAACAGAGTTTAACATAACCTTGATTTTTGAAGTTCACAGTGACATTTGTTTGCATGATTGATATGTCAACTTGATTGTCCACATACAATATATTTCAGCAGCTGGCCAAATACACACATGCTGCATTAAGTATTGCATATTTCTCTAGAAGAGTGAGGTAGCACTGTTTCAGTGTTCACTTGTCAAAAGATTGAGGTCAATTGTGATACATTCTCTGTGTTTCTGCAAATACAACACAGCAATATATTATGAGAGATCAGTGATGAGTCCAGAGGACATTCCTGAGTCCAGAAGAAATTCCTGAGACACTTACCAACACAGGAAGTTAATGAGGTAAATGTTGAATCACTTCCATCCTACATATAGTTCCCAGCAAAACCTTGTCTCTAATGTTTTGCCTTTGATTCACAGCTGACATGAAATAAATTGTAATTTTGAGGCCGAGCCAAATGATTAAATAAAAAAAAAGTAAAATGACACACAATACAAAACATTAAAAAAAATCCAACCAACCTGCAACATATTTCTCTAATTCTTTAGGAAACCGGTGGTGTACATAAACCCTGAAAGCTGCTATGAAAAGTATAACTACGAGCTTTCACTCAGGTTAACCCAAATGTTTACTAAGAGGGATACAAAATGGCTTCAGCAAAACACGAGCTATGACATTGAGCTAAGGCTTTTTGGTCTTTGTTAGCTGCACTTTAGCAACCACACTGTTCTACTACTACAGAACTGTTTGATAATTAACTATAAATGCAGTTGACATCCAAAGAGGCTCCAAAGACACTTATAAACAAACCTTGTAAAGCCGTTTAGACATGGATGCCACCACATAAAAAAAAAGCTTCTAACAGGCACAAAGTGTGATCTGAATCTATATTATAGTCAGTTTGAAAGCCTTTGAGGTTAAACATTAAAGGGACAGGTCGGATGTTTTGAACTTGGGTTGTATGAGGCACTTAGATGGTGGTCAGCACGCCCCCAGTATGGAGAAGCAGACAGGAGTTCCCAACACGGAAGCAGCTAAGCAATGAGCTGCTGTGGACGAGGCCACATAAAAACAAGACCACCTAAAAAAAAAAAATCTATATCAGTTTACAGTTTTACCTTGCCATCAAACTGCCCTGTTTAAATTCATGTGGGGGGAATTGAAGCTGTTATCTATGCTCTCTTCAAACAAAGCCACCAGACTCCATTGACAAATACAGTCATTTTACCTCACAGAACACAGGGGTTGCTGGTCTACCGCTGCCTTGATCGGTTAGTTTGATTGTTACTTTACTTAGTTTCTAACCCTTTTAAAACACCAAAGTCACACAATAACACAAACAAACTAACTGATCGAGGCAGCGGTAGACCAGCGACTTCCGTGTTCTGTGAGGTAAAATTACTGTTTTTGTCAATGAAGTCTGGTGGCTTTAACGAGAAAATAGAACAGCTGCAGCTCCCGCCGAGTGAACTTAAACAAGGCTGTCTGACTGCAAGGTGAAAATATTCTAAATATAGCATGCACTTAAACTGGTATAGATTTTTTTAGGTGGTTAAAATATATTTTGCTGTGTGGCCCCATCCACAGCAGCACATTGTTTAGCTTCCATACCAGGACTCCCTAACCCGAACACTGTCTGCTTCTCCAAACTACACTGACTATGGATAAGTAGCTCATACAACCTCACTTCAAAATATCTGAACTATCCCTTTAATGTCCTGTTGACAAGACTCATTTAAAGCACATTACGCTGTCAAAATAATGGAAAAACAATGCTCAGATTTCCTCATATGTTACGGCTGACTTTTTCAAAAGACTGCGCTGTACAACTAGAGGTGTACTAGTAGACAGCAGTATCGTTAGAGTTCACACAGTTTGCAGAGAAGTTTGCATTTTGCTCAATTATTTTTGCTGAGGACAGATTTAAAGAGCAGTGAGACTTAATTTGGACCCTTTGAGGAGGTGGTAGATGAAGAGGAGGAGGGACTGTGTGAGGAGGACAGGGCACTGAAACCATTTGTTCCTGCCGGAGTTACGACCTGTGACGCCACAGAAGCAGCTGACTTCTGGGCAAACAGCATTCCTGCAATGCAGAGATCAGAGAGAAGATTAAAGTTAAAACCAATTGTCATTAAAAAAAAAAAAGCATGTATTGTATGATTAACTTGACATATCTGTAGAAATGGCAAAACTTCAAGGTCAAATTCAAGAGAGAATTTGGTGTCATTAAGTACGTTGTATTCAGAGGAATGAAAGCCTTTAGTGCTGCAGAGAAACTTTCAAAAAACAAAAGGAAAAACAGGTGCCACT
Organism: Heterobranchus longifilis; assembly: GCA_028570985.1. Taxonomy (NCBI): domain Eukaryota; kingdom Metazoa; phylum Chordata; class Actinopteri; order Siluriformes; family Clariidae; genus Heterobranchus; species Heterobranchus longifilis. Next base: position 13,411 of record JAOVVB010008449.1, on the reverse strand, counting down.
CTCATGTCTGTGTACTACATATATATGTAAAGCTAGTGCCTGGCTCTGTGACAAAAGATAACAAATCACCATACCAGCACCTCTAAATGAATGAACACTTTCTTTGCTTGTTTAATCTGTACAAATACAGTGTAAACTCAGGTACATTTGCATTTGTTTGAATGTTTATTATTTAAAATAAATTATTAAATTAAATTAAGAGGTGCTGGTAGTCACAATTTATTTATCTCCTGACAGAGCCGGACTGTTCCGAGACTTTATACTAAATTAAACTAACGTCTGCTGGCTGAAATATTCATTCATATTCATATTCATTTTATAAGTAGTATAGTTGTGCTTAATAAATAAAGTGCAATGTATTGATAAGTGCAGTCTCACATCGAAGAATGTGCATCATTTTCACAATATACAGTAAAACGGACTAAAAAGATAATAGAATATATATATATATATATATATATATATAAATAATTAATTAATATGATCTAAAAACAAAATGTTAATAAATTAAAATAGAAATTTAATAAAAAAACAACATTTCCTAGCTGACTTTTTTCTTTTGGAATTTACAAAACACCGAAAGGCCAAAACCCTGTTAAAATATAATGACTCACCTGAGTAAACGGTGCCATTGACCTCCACAGATACACTGATACTGGCCGCTCCATTAGAGGAGATACTCAGAGACAAATCCTGTTTGCTCTCTGTGGGAGAAAATACTCAGATTAATGGGCTTTCCTAAACTCATGTAATGATAAGCCCTGTATTATTACAGCAACTCACCCTGTCCGTTGTTAAGTTTGAGGTTCATGGGGTTGAAGTGAGATGCAAAGGCCAGCAGGTTTTGTTGGAGGGCCTGCTGCATGAGGCGCTGCTGCTCCTCCGCTATCCGCATCATTTTCTTCTCTGGACCGTCGGCTGCAGCTGCTGCAGCTGCTGCAGCTCCTGCTGCTCCTGCTGCTCCTCGCTCCAGCCTCTCTCTCAAATGCTCCAGCGTGGCTGCTTGTGCCAGCTGCTGCTGCTGCCCGAGGGCCAGAGCCATGGGCAGCCGGCTGGGTAATACAGGGGTTGACATCTCATCTGATTGGGAAAAAAATCCAGTGAAAATTATAGTAAACAGGTCAGGAAATCAGAAGAACAGCACAAAGGAAAATGGCAATAGAGGATTGCAGGGATGATGTATTTTTGTAGGCCAACCAGGAAGATAGTGTCACCATGGTTCTTTTTGGATTATTGCAGAAAATAAAGCTCTGTGGCAAACTTAAGTTTATGATACTTACTATGGCTGCCTCCTCTTAGTCGATCGTCGTTTAGTCATCGGTTGTTTAGTCGACTATGATTTTTTTTTAGTTGATTAGTCATTTCTTATGCTTTTTTTCATGTTGAGTTACTTATTTCTAAGAAAATCCAAGATTTAAAGTGGTGCTTTTGCATGATGCTTTGTGGAGGAACTCAGTTTTACAGATCTGTTGACTAAATCAACTAAGTGATTAGTCGACACAATCATATGAGTATTAGTCAATAAAGAATTTATTTAATCGAGGACAGCCCTAATACTTACATGTTTTGTTCAGCAAGATAATCTTCACAAATGAACACCACTTTTATTATTTTTGAAGCGCAAATGCAGTCACCAGAAATAAAAAGCTAACATTAGGACAACTAGACAACGGAAGCTCGTTTAATGTCCCCGACAACCTCTGTAGTCTCATTTCACCACTTGTTAGCAACTGCCTTTTTAAAGACACGTAAAAGCTTCAAAATTCACAAGTGTCGTATGTCGTAGAACAAAATGTGATAATCTTTTAAGCTTGTGTTAACCACAGACCTTATTTCAGACGTCTAACAAAATCCCTTTAAAAAAACTGTGACTTCGGGAGGGAACGACGAGGGAATAGGAAGTGCACAAAACTAATTTCTGGGTTTTACAACTCATTCCTGCAGCATTCCATTTCCCTTTAGATAAAATGGCAGCAGTTCATTATGTCATAAAAAATAATCCTGTCTATGAAACCTGCATTAATACTGACTTTTTTTTTTATCAATCTGCTAAATGTGCAGGAAGATCCCCCTGGTCACCACAAGGTTTTCAAAACATCCAGCAGCAACATCAACACACATTGTGTCATACCTGCATTTCTCTTTAGATTTGGGCTAGCGGATGTATTCAGGCCGTTGTGTGCGGCGGTCGGGGTGGTTTGCATCGCGGGTGAAGAGAGGAGGGGGTGTGGAGCGGCGCTCGGGGAGGGAGAGTAGCGGTACAAGCTGTTGGTGTAGCTGGGACGTCGACCTTCTCTGCGATTACTGTCGATGGCGGCCTGCAGCTCACCTGGAGAACTCAGGCCCTTCTTCTCACACTCAAACGGGTACAAGTACTTCATATACCTGCAAGGAACAGTTTCAAATTAGTCACATGATCTGGTGCAAATTAGCTATATTTTAAAATAAGCACAATCCAGGTGTAAAAGATCAAACATTTATTGTATTTTTCTTTTATTGATAATTAAGAAACTATTTCATTTGTAAGTGCTTGAATTCAACATTCAACCATGTTAAAACATTGTGTTTTACTTCAGCAATACTGTAATACTGAGAAATTTGAGCTAACTGACTGAAGTGTCCATGTTTAAGCAAACTGTTATTTTCCATAGTGAAGGGACTTTGAAAATGGGAACACAAAGGGGAGGGACTTCCTGTCTGCAGAGGAAGTAAGGCTGTCAACACAACAACTTTTTGGTGCTTTTCTGTTACAAAAAGAGAGAAGACACCTACTGGGTGCGGAGAGTGAAGGCTGCGCTGGTGATGGACGTGGGGAGGTTGAGACCTTTGGTGATTTCCCTCCAGATCTTCTTGTTAATAACCTCCACCAGGCCTCCCTTCTCGGTCACCAGCTTATAAAGCCTGTACAGGTCCAGCACCTGCTTCGCCATGATGGGGATGCGGTTCACGGGAGTTCCTGAACGAATGAAATACAATGACACGCGTTAACTTTCTTTGAATTCTACTCCTGAGAAGTTGAACCCCTGGGAACCAACTGTTACCTGCTGAGCCAAAGTTTCATTTACTCAAGCAGAGTCCATCTGGCCTCTCTCCCATTCAAACGCATTTCTAATCAACTAAAAACTTCAATCACAACCGTTTATTTCATATCAGGCGAGTTTAAGACATTGACTGACAGAGGAGCGTCATGCTAGAATGTAGTTACGGAATGTAACTGGCATTGACTGACAGAGGAGCGTCATGCCTCATGCTAGAATGTAGTTACGGAACGTCCGTCCGTCCAACGCAACGCTCGGCAGTGCTGATCAAATATTAATCAAGATTCTGTTACTATTTCTCACCTAAAAGGTTTTCAGAAAGACATTTCAGTGTATTTTGCAGCAGTAATTAGAGAAAGTTTGCGATCAGATCGCCATTTTTTTTTTCCAAAACAGATCAAGCACAATCAACCTGCATGTGCTCTGATTGGTTGTAGCTCTATCCAGAGGCATTTTAGTATCGATATCTGTTGATATCGAAAATCAATTGAGCGATTCCAGACTCATTTGCGAATTAGTCTGGCAACAGCAGGCTAGACAAGTTGGCATAAAACAAGAGCGGTAATAGCATTAATAAAGAGAGCAGAAGAGGGACAAGAACAGATTTGCACACCTGAGGGCCTGAGGTTAATGTTGGCTAATATGGTTTAGCATGTATAATCTGTGTGGATAGACTTCTCTAATGAAGCTTATTTCAGATGGGTGGGGGTGGGGATAATTCCACAACAGCAGCTCTGTTGCTGCATTGATTTGAGCGCGGGGGGGAAGGGGTGATTTTACAGACAGCAGTGCCTGCCAATCACCGGGTTGACAGCTAACCCTTCCAATCCTGATTTGGAGTAAAGCCAATTAAGCAAGAAGGCTAAAAAGCAGTTGTAGAAACAAGATTTCTTTGTGCTTAAGATGAACACATGTCACAGACAAACACACATGCGCGCACATGCACACACACAGACACACAGACACACATAGACACACACAGACACACACACACTTGCCATGACCATGACCTTTGCACAGACGAGTAAAGATTGCAGACAGTGTCCCGCTGCTTCTGTTTGACTGACATCTGTTTTCATTGGATCTATCTACTGTATATCTGGTTTATCTGCATTAACCGTCTTTCACATACAGTTCTTAACACTGGTGGACTATAGGATAGAAGGTGTAGACCAGAAGTATACTATAAAAACCTCACCGTACTTCAGATGCACCTCTATTGCTAATTGAGGCTTGTGTTGAAAAGGTTGCTGTTTTTAACTCAAGAAAATTGTTAGATTTTTTTAAAATTCCAAACTGAGAAATGATCATATGAGTTTTATTATTCGCACCACAAATACATATATGAAAAATTAAGCAGAGCACACGTGCTCTGTAAGAAAAGACTCACGTTTTTGTACAAAACATTAACTAGGACTTCAAATCAGCTGAGCTTTTTGTTTTGTTGTCTATAGGAGACGTGTTATCATGATAGCAAACATGATTGCGTTATTAATGTGGTGTAGTGTCTGATATAAGATACTCTGTGCCTTTTTTTTTTTAATGTTAAACAACAAGAAAATCAAGTTTTCCACCATGTTAACATGTCTATATGTTGTTTTTTTATTTACTACAAGACATATCATGAGTGAAATGGGCAGTCAACACCATGGCTGATTACGTTAGAATCTGTTCATACATTGGCAATACAAAGTGATTAATACATGTAAACTGCTTCACATAGTAGCTTTAACTCTACAGTGTGCTGCTGCATTCACATGCAATTTGAATATCAGCTAAAATACAAGCAATGCTGCTAAAAATTTCCATTAATTTATTAACAAATAAGCATCACATGGACATTAAAAAAGCATTTTATCCGCAGTGCCTCTGGAGCCCCGCTCCTTTATTTGATGCTCAAAAAAACAAAAAAATCTTCTTTGGCTTCTTACAAAAACAAAGAGATTTATAGAACCTGAAGACTCTAAAACTCTGAATCTTACCTCTTTTCTGCATAAAGACAAAGAGTTCATCGAGAAACTCCTTCCGTTGTGGGTCACTGTCCAGTTCATAAAGCTGCAAGTTAAAAACAACATCAGCAACAAGCTAGTCAACTGTTACTCTGTGATTATTTCAGCCATTTTCTGGTTTACACACATCTGTTAAAATCTACTGACCTTGGCAAAATCCCTGGATGGTTCTCCTCGTGCTTTTCCTCCGTCATTCTCCTCAGGCCAGGTGCCACTTCCTCTCTGCAAACACACACAGAGACATTAATGAACAGATCAGAGGTTTCACTCTTGTTTTCAGCAAAGGACCCCTTACAAGATAGAGAATATATACGCACGCTCGGCACGCATGCACGCATTCATCGGAATAATTTTCAAGGAGCCCCTGGGGGTTCCCGGACCCCACTGTGAGAATCACTGCTCCAGATTGTCCACATTATATTATGAGTTTAATGAGAGCGTGACAAAAACACTGGCAGGTTTAGTAGTTAATCAGAATCAGAATAGGATTTATTGCCAAGTAGTTTTTACATACAAGGAATTTGTCTTGATGATACGGTGCATAACAACAATAACACAAAAACAAAAAAGTATACATAAACAAATAAAAACATGATGAAAAAAAATGGATGTCCATGTGGTGCTGTACTATGAATGGTGTCACTCTGTAGACTGACTGCCAGACATGGTTACCAGACATGCAAATATATATGTACATATATATCGAGATTATTGAACTCAAACAAACACTGGTCCAGTGTCCTATTTGGTGCTTCTCTGATTTGTCACGTTTTCCTCAAGGACTCTGGACTTTGTGCTTTCCACCTCATCTCATGTGTCCAAACCAGTTTTTTTTCCCAGCACTGAAACCTCCGTTTATACTGCAGGACAGCCAGACAGTAAACAGCTGGTGCCGTGTACAAATTAAAGCATAAGTATACTATACTATATTTTATATTCCATGCTATATTATACTATATAAATACATTTCACCTTATATTATACCAGTGGTGGACTCAGGCTGTCTGAGGGGCAGGGGCGGCTTGTTTTTATTTTCCATTCTTTTAAATTACTGTTTTTAAATGACTGTCTTTAACTATTTTTAAAATGTCATTTTAATGTTTTGTGTAAAGCACTTTGAATTGTCGTGTCGCTGAAGCGTGCTATATATAAATAAACTTGCCTTGCCTTAATAGGGGCCATGCACAACACAAATGTTGAGCCAGAGTTAGCTTTGTGGGTCATTTGCATCTGCGGTCTCTTGGCAGGAAAATATTTAAAAAACAATACAGTACAGTACAATATTATAATACAAACAATTAAAAGCATAACCGTTGGCAAGCAAAGTTTGCATTTTGCAATATTTACAAACATATAATGTATATAAGATATACATTATAATGTATATAAAATATACATTATATAGTCTTGGAGTTGGTTGGTTGCGTACAAAGGTTTATATCAATGATCACACGATTGATTTGTCTTGAGCCGTGTTTTAAAAACTACTGACGCTTGTGCGTTCTCTGATATGATGGGAATTGAGTTCCATTTAGCTGCTGCTCTGACTGAAAATGCTGATTCTCCGAAAGCAGTTTAGCCATGCAGTTATGCCCTGGTCTCCCTATAGCATTGTCCCTGCAGCATGGGATGATATGAAAATGTCACGATTATCCTGGCCAAAATAATTGTGATTCACAATATTATATGGACAATCCTCGAAATATGCTTAAAACTCCTAAAATGATTAAAACACTGGAATCACTTTACCTTTCATTTTGTTAAGAAACAAATACTGCAGTACCACAGATAGGACACACACCTTTTTTTAAGTAAAAAACAATCAAACAATCTTAAATAAGGTAATCGTGAATCATAAAGTCCCCCATATTAAAAAAAGTCATAAAAAAGTCATAGTATGTCAGATCACAGCGGAACAGACCTGCAGCGATCACAGAGAAGCCCAGTGGAACATGCATACAGCCTATTAAATGATCAAACTTTAATATTTGTTGTTGTTGTGGGTGATAAATACATGCACAGCGATGTTGATTGTACATGCAACAAACACTTTCCCTTTCTACTTCTTCTTTTAATAGGTTACGTCAAATGAGAAGATGGATTTTCTGTCAAATAAAATAAATTCTAGAGGAAAGACTGAAATAAACTGCAGTCCATTTGCCAGTGAAGTCACTCGTTAGGATATTCACGATTATCCCGATAATGGAAATTCACAACCATCATGTTTTTTTATTGCGGCCTGCAATAAAATTGATTATTGTTCCATCTCTTCCCTACAGAATGACACACATTGTTTAAGTGGTGGTGGCGTATTTTTGTAGGCCAGCCTGGACGTTAACGTCGCCATGGGTTCCCTCGATAAAAAGCAGATGGGATTTTTGCATTGGATTTTGGATAATTGCAGAAAAAAAGCTCTGTGGCGAAGTTTATGATACTTACACGTTTTGTCCAGCAAGATAATCTCTCCATATGAAAACCACTTTTATGATTTTAGAAGTAAATGCAATCCCCAGAAGTAAAAAGCTAACGTTAGGCTATAAACGAACTACACCAACGGTCGAATGTCGCCGTCCTCCATCACCATCACCACTACTAAACTGACGGTGATGTTTAATGTCCTCGACAACCTCTGCCATCTCATTTAGCCACTTGTTAGCAGCCTTAAAAAGCCTTTTTAAAAGACACAGAAAAGCTTCGAAATTCACCAGCGGTGTATTTACCGATGTATTTTATGTCGTAGACAAAACGTGAAAATCTCTTAAGCTTGTGTTTAACCACAGACCTTATTTCAGAAGTCTAAACAAAAACACATTCAAAAAAACACACTGACTTCGATAGGAGGGAAGTGCTAAAATGCTAACTCAGTCCCGGGTTTTAAAACTACAAACATGGCGCCCTATGACCAAAGTTGAAGGAAAAAAAAAAATTAAAACAAGGGTTAGGGACAATTCTGCCCAAATGTTTATTGTAACATAATTGAATAAAATGGCAGAGACTAGAACAGAACTGGGAAATACCTGACATTTTTTGGTGATTTTGTGTTTCTCACTCTGCATGTGAGATTCCATATACCTCGATTCTCATCGTGCAAAGTTCGAAAAATACACAGACCTTCGTGCATTGCTGTGAAATCTTGGTTGCTTTTATATGGTTTCTATCTTTATTTCTATTCTTATTTTATATACTTCTAATTATTTTCTTTTTACTTTTTCTCTCTTCATCTGTGCTGCTGCAACACCTTATTTTCCCCTCTGCTGATCAATAAAAGGCTTATCTTATCTTATTTTTCTCAAAGGGAGTGTCTGCTTAAAGCTTGGCACAGTAAAAGAAAGATTAATGAAAGGTCCAATGCTCATTAGGTAGTTTAATGTGACATGTTATTCCTCCATCACCTCCCCCTTAACATGACAGTTAAAGGTTAAAAATGTGCGCAGAGGGCAGTGTGTGTGCAACTGTGTGGAAAAGCCCGCTGAGATGTTATTGTCCTGCTAATGCAGCTGGAGAGCTGCATGATGATGCAAGTATGAAAATCAAACATGGTTGATAGAACAGTCTCAAAAATGGGCTGTCATTACAATTACATTAAGGAGAGGATGTTTTTTTTTACTATAATTCCTTCCGCCTATCTTTATTTAAAACTATACTAACATTCATTTAATTGATTGAAATCTTAATTTCGGCATGAATAAGCAAGAAATGAAATAAAAGAAAAGAAAAAAAACAAGAAAATGTACAAAACTTATATACTCCTACCCCTTCTACACTAGTAGCTTAAAATATGTATTTAGTCAACAATTGACTTCCTTTTTTTCTTACAAAGAAATTATATAACTCCAAAGTAAACTGCATAAATAAATAAATAGTAATCCATAACAAAAAATAACAAAAAAAACCCAATAAACTGTATTGTGTATATATACATATACACACATACATGTACATACATATACACATACACATATATATATACATATTTACATATTTAAGGACTATTGTTGATCTTGTTGAAGCTTATGAAATCTTTAGTTTGCTTTCTGTGTTTTTGTTATCGTTTTCTTTTTCCCTTTCTTAAAAATATTCGATTTGTATATGATGCCTATTTTATGGCATGCTTGTTGTCATGCTTTATAATTGCAGTGTGTATCATGGAGAACAATGTATGGACGAAATGCGTAAATAGAATAATATAATAATAAAAAAAAGGATATACAGGCTATCATTGGTTTGCTTATGAGGGCTCACACACCGTGCAGTTCTCTTGTTTTATGTGAACATGTTTTATATCAAAACAAGCATGCGTATTTTCCACAACAAACATGTTTTTGTATTTGACAAGATCAAATGCTTCAATTGTCGTGCGTGTGGTTTATCAAAATAATGGACTGTGTTCGTCTTTCATCGTCTTCCATCATAACCTCCATCATAACAATTCATACTTAAAGAAGAAAAAAGGTATCATTTTTTATTTTTAAACACATTATCCCATCCACTAAATGTTTGGCGTGGCAACCTGATCCGTCCTGCGTTTAATACCCATAACACGATTTCACTCTTTGAGCAACAACATACATGGGAACTAATAATGTGTTGGCTTCCAATCCAACTGTAACTCTCCTCGTGTTTACAGTAAAAACACTTTTCAAACTGCAAATGCTGACACACAAACAGCTGCAGAACATTGTAACGCAGAAGTTCCCAGCCTTTGTTGTTGTCAGATGTACCCCCACAGCCCAACCAGAGGTCATTTGAATTAGATCATCACTTTAGCACACGTTATAGGCCGTTCACGCCGGCGCAAATAGATGAATCTACTCGCTTAATTCGCACGACTTTGGACGCTGGAATCTTCTGTTTTCATCGCTTCGTTTGCGCGAGTCGTCCCGACGCTCGCCGCGGAAGTTCAGATATTTCAACTCGCGTCTAATCGCGTCTTTACATTGACTTTATATGTAAGTAATTCGTGCAAATTAATTTATTCACGCCCGGTGTGAACATACAGTTAGGAATGCCCCGACCATTGCAGATTTTAAGTCCAGACTGAAAACCTTACTGTTCTCAAGCGCTTTTAACAAAATGGTTTTAAAACCCAAGGCCTATTATTAGTTTAAATATTTGCATTTATGTGTATTATTATACTATTTTATATTACGTTTTAATTTAATATAGATGTATCTCTTTTGTGTTTTAACTAACAGCACCCTGAACATCTGTGTATGAAACATGCTTTATAAATAAAACCGCCTTGCCATTTATCAATTATTTTTAGCTAACTATTTCAACAATTAATACATTACATTTAGTTATCTGTTTGAACCAATTATCCATTATTTTAGCTGACTATTTCAAGCATTTATTCATTGCTTTTAGCTCTCTGTTTGAACTGTTTTTCCATTACTTTTAGCCATTTCAACCATCCATCCATTACCTCTAGCTCACTATTTCAATCATTTATACATGCTGAGCGATGATATAATTAATATAATGTATAATTTTTCAATTATTTATTTTTCTTTCCAACTGTGTAATGGACCCCTGTAATTTTTCCTCTGGAAAATCATTTTCTATTCCAGTTTTTAGTTGTTAAGCAGTATAACTGTATCTACAGTATACACAGAAAACTGTCCCTGTGGTGGCAGAGCTGTTGACACATCGAATGGCTTCAGCTTCGAATTTCTAATAAAAGGACTTCTACTCCCCCAGCAGAAAGCTTATTGATGTGAAGGTAGATAAACATCCCAGTCTTTTCACGGTGAAATGGAAATAAAACCCATCCCCCCTTATTGATGAGCAAGTGAGACCTACTGTGGCTCTATCAACAAAGAGCTTTCAGTTAATTGCTCACAGTTTTCACACATCCAGCCCTGGGAATCCTGATAGTATTCAGTATGTAGGCCAGGCCACGGTTTCTTTTGTTTTGTTAAAAAAAAGGCTAGTTTTTATTAGGTTTTTAGATAGGTAGTGCAAATTACTATATAGTTCTTTAAATGTACAGCATTTTTTTTTTTAATTTAAGTTACTGTTTATATGTATTGTATATTTATTTGCTTTTTGTCTTGTTTTAAATGCTCTAACCTGCTGCAACAGAAAAATATTTATAATAAAGTACTATATTTATCTATAAGTATGTCTGTTCAACCAATCATGATAAAAAAAATAAACTTACGCTTGAAATGTCCCATTGAAATACTCAAACATTTACCGGAAACTTCCACTTATAATGAGCTTGATTGCAACCTTTCAGCTGCTCCAGCAGAGCAACAGTGAAAACTTATCCCTCTCTAAATGTCAATGTAACCACAGGGGGACCAAATTTTTAATCCAAATCAAATTATTGGGCCTTTAGTCACCCGAATAAGTCAAGATAATTTATCTGGCCCCTTGCTGTGCTGTGAGCCGGGACAGAGAGCAAACAGGGGCCATTCATCCCCGCCAATGCTGCGTTTAAGGGCGTACAGTGAGACCGCACACAAGCAGTGAACAATGGCCGCTCAGCATGGTGAGGCTTGTGTTGCGTGTCCAGATCCTCAAAAGATGTTTCATTAACAAAATTACTGAAAGAAGAAGCTAAAGCAGTAGTAGAGAGAGACCCAAGTTTAGAGTGAAAAGAGGGTAACATGAGTAAATCATTACAACCATTTCAACCAGCCACCAATTAACTCGCAAAAGACCCCGTTTCAAACTAACACAGGGAACTTATTTATATGCATGTCACAGAAAGCAAGCTTCAATGCAAATCACTGAAGGAGTTCTTAAAAAAACCAACACTGTCTAGAACAAACACATCTACATTTAGGCAAAGTGGAACCAAATTGTAACTTTGTGTCTGGTTACAGACTGCAGCTTGTTTAACTCTATAATAATCCCTACAAACAGTTAGCACTGATAAAGAAACCTATAATGCATTTTGGCTCAACTTTACAAGGTTCTTAGCTTAAATCAAGTGAGATTTAAGACTTTTTTTTTTTTTAATGCAACTCAGAATTTAATGCCAGTTTTTACCAAAATTGAAGAAAAACAAACAGGAACCGACATTAATTATTTTGGGTTAGGGACAATTTTGCCCAAATGTTTATTGTTGCCTAATTATATAAAATGTCAGAGACGAGGGTAACAGAGCTGGGAAAAAATTGCATTTGTTGGCATGTTTTTTTGGTGATTTTGTGATCCTCACTCTGGATGTGGGATTCCGCTGCCTTGTTTCCCATCGTGCTGAGTTTGAAAAACTTTTTGCAAAAAACACACAGAGCCTTGTATGCATTGCCTTGTACCAGTTTCAGCCATGCAACAAAATCTTAGTTAAATAGCCAATTTCCGTTGAATTTGCACATGCATTTGGTAATTTCTTTAAAAATTGTTTTGATAATAATGATTTCTGATAGGTCAGAAAAAAATGATTAATAAAATACTACTTCCCATGTCTTACCATTTTCAAGACTTGAAATTTGGTTTATTATCAAGTTTGGTTTAATACCAAATGAGGCCTTATTTGTAGATTAATGAATTCAATGCATTTTAAGACTTTTTAAGGATTTGTGGGAACCTTGCTTTAACACATATAGGATTAAATTAAATGTCACAAGCATCCCCTCCTAAATCTTGACACAAAGGGTGAAAGAAAAGGGCTCACATACATTTGTTCTAATGATAAATTAAGGTTCTGAGATGTTTCTTTCTTTAACAACCGAATACAAACCATTTCACACACATACAATTAAGTTCTTTTCACAACTCCGGGCTGCGCTTTAATTAAAACAGAACAAATGTTCTTCATTGCTCCAGGTGTTTTTGTGCTGCTGGTCTGACAAAAGGAAATGCAATTCTCACTACAGTGGCCATATAATGTATTGATTACTTGCTGTTGAATTAAGCTGCCATTAAGTGTTGCCAAGCGACGGCTAAATTATGCAAAGCTATCCACTGAGCTGCGTCAGCAGCAGCAGTGAGGTTTCTGAGCCTGTCGAGGTTTTAAAAAGAGGCTGTTGAACATATAACTTTTTAAATTTGTGAAGAGAAACAGCAACTCAGTCACTCCACGTGTAACTTTTACCAAAATAAAAGCACAAGAAAATGTGAAATATCTTCACATTTTCTATAAGCAAAAGATTCTAATTCTGCTCCACTGAAACTACTGTAAAAGTAAACTTTATGGCTAGTTGCTTGCTGGTATGCTGGGAGGCACTAACCCAGCTGTCCTTCTGACCACAGGCCTCATTAATCATAAAGTATTGTATTGAAGTGGGGCCTTTTCAAGGGCAACACACACAGAAGAACCAATCAGATTGGTCTCCATAAAGAAAAAATCTCTGAAGGGAGCCTCTGTTTCCTATAAGCAGTCAAACATATCCGCTGGGCAACACACTCGTA
>JAOVVB010008434.1:0-13847 GCA_028570985.1 Heterobranchus longifilis | reverse complement strand
CTAATGACGTCTCCATCTATTCTGGAGAATAGCTGCAGATGTTTAGTTACATTTGACAAGTTAAACGTTCACTGTGTATTTTTGGGCGGAACATTTGTAAGGCTGATTGCTTTCCCTGAGTGATTGTGAAGAACACCTGTGCAGTCTGCGTGTTATGAAAGACAGACACGACGTGCACAGAGAAAAATTAGCATGCACTTAAATGCACTTGTGTGAGCTCTTTTCTCTGTATCTCGCACTTTTACACACACACACACACACACACACACACACACACACACACACACTTACACTTGAAGGGCTGCTCATTTGGCTAACAGACCTCATTACACGGGTGGATGGTCCATCGACCCCTTGGTGGAGGAATTAAAGAAATCTCCCTTTTCTTCTCTTCCGTCCAGAATGTGTGACACAATGTCCCGGAGTTATTTACCTGATCTCTGTAGCATGACAGCTAATCTCACCTGCAGCCCCAAGACCTCGCTCATGACAGCTAAAATGTCTGCGACAAGAATTAGGTGGACAGACGAATGTTTTCAAAATCCTTCTGTGATTTCGGAGAGCAAACATGTTACCATTTTTGCATGGAGACAATGAGATTCCTATAGTGATAATGGATACTGCAAGATTATGACACAAAATAATTGCAATTCACGATATTATCCCGATAATCACCAAAATCAACGGCCGTGGTGGAAGGGCCAAGAGAGAAGGACAAATACACCAAATGGTGCAATTAAAAATGTTTTTGCTGTATGTAATTTTAAAAGTTGCATGCACCAATGCAAGTGTCACGTGTAACATGTTAGATTGAGATCATATAACAGCAAATACATTTACAGAATTCACATTGGAAAAATAATAAACACGTTACCGCCATCTCCTACATTCACACAAACTCTGCAGGAGCTACACAGGAGGCTGTGTGCACAAGTGCTGAAATGTGTTTGCTGGCCATCACATCTAATAACTAAACCACTAAACCAGCTTAGAGCATGTACTGTATGGTTCATATATAAACACCTACACACCACACCTGAGCCACTCATGTGCACACATGTGATATGAGATGCTAATTTCACCTCATATCTCAAGGGGCCAGTATAGATGTTATTTATGTTTGGTAATTCAAGTCTGATGACAGTGTTACTTCTATTTATTCTAATTGTAAGGCAATCAGGGGTTCCAGATGTGTCCTGAAGACTGCGGGCCTGTTATGCAATCTGTGGCCGCCGCCATGGAGACTCAAATTATCATGACAACACTAATTAACATGATGACAACCAGTTAAATCCCCACCACAGCTGGGCTCTGGTCAACATGGTAACACATCACAGCCAAGTGTTCTTGACATCCTTTCCAGAACATTGGGCATAGTGTCCCACACAAACGCTCTGTCTCACACACACACACACTGCTCACTGCGCTGCACACACACACATGAACACAGAGTCGTACTGTAGACACACACAATTACAGGCCTTAGGAGGTGTATATGTGTGACTGGATTTGGGAACAGCTTGAAGCCATGACTCATCTTTTGTGATCTCCCAGCTGCAGGCCAGTGGAGAAAAAAACTATCAAACCAATGAAGCTTGGTGAGGCGAGTGTGTGTTTGTGTGACCGTGCGAATATATCGCAGCTGCACATGTGACCATCAAATGCCTTGGGGGGAAAATACATCCGGTTAGATTGGGCCACTGTCGCTGCCCTCAGTCGTCCTCTCAGCTTCCCTCCTTCATAGAGAGCCGACCAGGAAGCGAGCGTCTCGCCCTGGTTCCCTCGACAAAAAGCCAAATGGATTCTGGATCGTTGCAGAGAATAAGCTCTGATAAACACGAGTTTATGATACTTTTACATTTTGTCTAGCAAGATAATCTCTCTGTATGAACACCACTTTTATGATGTTTGAAGGGTAAATGCAATCAGTTGGTAAAAACCTAATGTTAGGTCGCATGTCGCCGTCCCTGTCACCAGCCACTGCTAAACTGACGGTGACGTTTAAGCGCCGGACATACTTGCCGGATTGGGCGACTGCGTAAAGTATTCATACCTTATCAAGGTCTGCGTCGATCCACACTCTACACTCGATTTCTATTTTCAAACCAGCTAGCGGTTACCTGGATGTAACCCCGGTTCTATGAGTCCGTACAGAGCTCTCTGCACACAGGAACAACAGAGCTTGCCATGCGTACAGGCCGCGTGGTGACGTTTTTGGAGCAGCATGTGCCAACGCGACAACCTCTGTAGTCTCACTTAGCCTCTTATTAGCGACTGCCTTTTTAAAGACACACGTAAAAGTGTAGAAATTCTTGAGCGGGGTATTTACCGACGTAGAACAAAACGTGAAAATGTCTTAAGCTTGTGTTAACCATGGACCTTATTTCAAACCAAAAACACATTCAAAAAGCCCATCGACTTTGAGGTTAGGGAACCGGAGGGAAGGATTTAAGATTCAATATTGGGGCACTCTTTTGAAAAAAGAAGACTTTGAGGTCACTTTTTGTCGCTACCTTCCCTCCTCCGTCCTTGTCTCCTATCTAACTTATATATTGCATCCCCTCAACCTCAAGCTGAAGCCCCCGTCTCCACTAAAGATGTCAGACAATCGTTTCACACTGATCAAATGAGACAGTGTGTCAGTTCCATCACAGGCCACAGGGAACAGTAGGAGCAAGTGAAATTGTTTGTGCGCGTGTGTTAGAGAGTGAGAGCCTGCGTGTGCATGTGTCATAATATGCCCATGTGAGTGTGTGTGTCTGTGTGTGTGTGTGTGTGTGTGCATAGGCATATGAAATTGCAAAGGTCCAGAGGTGCGTGCATGTGTGTCTGTCTGCGATGTTGTGACGTCAAGATATTTCCTCAGAGAGCATGCAGGAGAAGAGAGGATGAGAGGAAGGATGTGCTGGGAGAAAGAGAGGTGCATCAAGCAGAAGGAACGCTGTCTGTGCCACAGAATAACTGTTATGGCATATATGATTGACGATATCATTCACACCGTCTCTCTGTCTGTTGATGTGATGTTCTCCATCTTTCCTCCAAAAATGGCTACTTATTTTATCTCAATCCCTATAAACAGATTCTGCATATTAATGTAGAATCTGCAGGCAAAGGGATAAGATTTGTGTAGCTTTGGTCGCATGCAGGTAAACAGTCCGTGTGAGGAGTAAAAGAGGCGGAGCGCATCGGCCCAAATGCAATCTCGAAACCCATCGCCTATCGTCTGATCACAATTTAGCTTTTTATTACCTTTTTGTTGTTATTTATCTGCATTCATATGTTTATAGAGACATCGTCTCTCAACTCTAACTCAATTCTCGCATCTTAAATTGCTAATCGGACCGTAAACAATGACCGACGCACAGAAGAGGAAGTCTTGGTGTTTGCTGTTCTGGCTGCACAACGGTGGAACGAGCTCCTTACTGACATCAGGACAGAAACATCTTCCGTCGCAGACTGAAAACTCACCTGTCCAGACTACATCTTCATGAATAATGAATAATAATTAAAAAAATTTACTTTCTCTATCTCTAGATTGTAAAATGTAGCGCTTGCAGCAGTTATTTAATGAAGTTTATGTACTCGCATGATTCTTTTGGGTCGTATCTTTATGGTTGAATGAACTTATTGTAAGTCACTTTGGATAAAAGCATCATCGAAATCGGTGTTCACAAACTGCCGGCCCGGGGGCCAAAAATGGCCATCCTCCTCCCTCTGGCCCGCGTCATGATGTCAAAAATATAATACCATCCGGCCCACAAAATTAGTTTTTCATTAAATTATTTTTCCTAGTCATTTCTCACCAATTCAAAAACCCATTTGTGTATAATTTAAAGTCCTCCAGACACGGGGTCAGGGCGAGGGCACCAAATAGAAATATTAACATGGTTAAAGACTTGATTTTCACCGGAGGGGGTGTTTAAATAAAATCACTCCATTAAAAAAGATACATTTTGTTTGCCGCAAAATAATGGCAAACGTTAAAGGTGCCTGCGACTGCTCAGTCTGTTATTGATAAGAAAAAGAGAGGTATTGGAAATAAAAAAGTACATTTTCAGAATATTGTGCTTTCTTGTAGTACTTGTACATTGAAGTGGCCCTCCTATGAGATGATAATACCAGCAGTTTGAGACCCCTGAGATAAATGAATGTAATGTAATGTAATGTAATGGATATCCGCTGGCTACACCGGGAAGACAGAAATATTGGCCGTTGCCCCGAGAGGCTAAATCGTCATCAGACCGATAGCTGATGGGTTCTGAGATTGATCTAAACGTGAAGGCAATCTCACAATCTTACAATAAATTCGGACTATTTCCACCACCGGTTGTATGATTTCTCCATCTACAGCTACGCCTGTGCTTCCTCAGTTTTCCGTACATGTTGTTTTCTTAGAGAGCATGAAACTTACTGCCGGAGTCGGCCTGTAAAGTCCACTGAGACCGTGCATGTGATATACAACGAAAACCAGATTTGACTTTAAGGAATTTCGCGTGAGTTTGTGACCTAGATTGCAATAGTTAAAGGCAAATATATGCAACCACCCTGTCACAACACATTCATTTTTAACTACACCAGTTTGATGTTAGACTGCTGCCTATTTGTAGCATGCCTCCTTCACTTAATCTTTTCAACGTGTGAAAATGCACCATTGGTGCAGGGAGCAAAGCACGATGGCCCTGTTAACACAATCTTGGCAGATCAGGAGGCACGATTTCTTGGAGCTGTTAGCATTTAATACAATGTGTTTTTCAAAACCTTTTTATATGTTGTCCCTCTCTAATCATTGCAAGCCAGTGCTGGCCTTTTATTTTTTTTTACAAATTTGAATAGACTTCAGAATTTTGGATTAAAAATATGATTTATTGCATTGTCTGAACTGTAGCTTTGCCAACATGTTGCACAGGAAGGCCAGTATGAGAAATGCTACATATTGCATGCAGACTGCACATAAAACCTGGAAAATTACAAACTGCAAACATCTGGAAAAATTGAAGAATGAATGGGCATCTATTGGTTGATAAACCACCAACTGTCCAGCAAAGGAGGGGAAGATTAAAAAGTGTATCTTTTTAATGGAAAGCATAACAGCCAAACTCCAACTAAGGATTGATGTTTTCAACATTAAGTGGACACCGGTAATAATACAGCTACCGACACTGATTAAGGGCAGGGGTGGGCAATTATTAAATTAGCCTTTTATTGAGCTGTGCTACAACAATGAATTAACAGAAAAAAAATGACAGGGCCTGAAGAAAACAGACATGGAGAGAAAATGACAAAGAGGAGAATATGCAAAGTTCTGTCATTGTTTTTGCACTGACCTAATATTTAAAGAAAAGAAGAAATCTTAATACTTGCTGTAAGTTGTGGCGTATACAAATATCAAGATCTGAAAACAAAGGATCTGTTACTACTGTCATCTACTGCCTTCTTCAAATGTAACCCACTTAATTCCAAATTAATTTGCATGACACGTATTGTTGATACATTTGGCTCAGACTTTCAGCTGCTTGTGCCATTCTTACTGCTGTTTACATTCTTACTAAAATATGATCCTAAATTAATAGCCCTTCAATTATTCTGTGTCATTCACACCTTTAATAGACTATAATTCGATGAGATTTTTCTTCCTTTGCACACAGCTATTGCTTTAATTTCTCTCGACACAATTAATGTTATTTGAATGTGTTTCAAAGATTTATAATAAGACATGCTTATGAAAGACGAAACCCAGACTTCAGCATTTAACCTTCCCTTTTCTTTTCTTTTGCATATTCAGGGATTTTAATATTGCAGAGCAGCGATAGCAGTCTCCATTTGCTTCAGCCATTTTAACTCCTTTAACACTCTTTTCATCTGAACTTGCCCATATTTCTGAACATTTTGCAGCTGTCTGGTAGACTTTTGACTTGTGTTAAAATGTAAAATCTCAGAGTGCATTAAGTCCAACACCATGTCCCTCCATTCAGTTTACTCAGCTTTTAACTCAGCATTTCGATGTTCATACTGTCACTCCCTTTAAAATACGGTCCATCAGTTTTCAAAGTTAGACACAGCCATCAGTAAGGCGTGCACACAGACACACACATGCAGCTTCAGCCTTTTCCTCTGGGTATTGCTGATGTGACAGAGAAAACCTGGTCTGATGTAGCAGGGTGAGGATTACAATTGCAAGCTTTTACATATGCACACACGCACACACGCTCGCTCGCACGCACGCACACACCACGCAGGCCTTGAGCAGATGGATAAAGTAGGAAGGATGTGACCAGAGGAATGATGCATGACAGGGACAGCTGTGCTAAGCTCACTTCATTCAAGATATACAAGCTCAGTCACCGTACAGCGGCAGCGGGGCGAAGTGTGGGAGCGAGACACAAGTGCAAACACAACGGATGCCTGTTATGCAGACACTCAAAAGGGAAAAAAAACATGCATATTTTACAGGAACAAATGGAGATGCATTACAAATAGTGAGGTCAAAAGATGTATTCTCTCTGTATTTTTCAGGAGAACTTCACAAAGATTCATTTAATCCCAACAGCAAGATCACAAGACAGATATTATGCTGTGTGGTCAAACTCAGGGACAGATTTGGAAATTTGGATGAACTGATGTATTTGTACTCAATTGGTAATGATCTCTATCTTATTCCAATGTATTAAAACTACTGTATTAAACTTTAGAGACAGGATGTCTCCAACACACGTGGCTGCCACGCTGTCAGCGAAACATAAAGGCTCAAAACAACAATGTGGAAATGACCCTGGAGTAATTTGAAGCCATTCTGTTTGCTTCATGCTTCTGCAGCTCTTAATCAAGCGACAACCTCCGAGGCTGAAAAATTAACGCAGAAGTGCAAAAAACGGCAGTTCCTCGAATGACCACTTGAGGCTCCAAAAGCGAGTCAATCCCCATAGACCTCCATGTTAAAATGTCTAACTTTACAGCAGAAATAAACATGTTTACAGCCTGGTATAAAAAGCAGTTTTGGTCTCTATAGCTAATAAACTAATTTTCCCGTTCATGTATGGTAGGGCTGCACGATTAATCGATTCATTCAGGCGTGTACAAAATCTCATTTCTGAAGGACGACACATTATTTTAGAACTCACTTGTTAAATTAATTAAATTATGCATAATTAAGGGCGTGCCGCCTTGAGTGACAGGTGGGTGTGGTCAGAGGTGGCGAGCAGAGTCGGTAGGCTTCATTCAGCCCGCCTCAGCTCCATCTGTGCGCCGCCTCTTTTTCCCATTACTGGATTAACCGGGAGTTATGCTTGATATACACTTCTGCATTGAATCTCTGCCGTAAGTACGTACGTAGGTATGCGTACGCCAAGCTGTAGCCTACACCATACGTGCACCTCCCCAGAAATGTAACTACACGTCGGGCGATGCAGACCACCAAAACTATGATTGATCCATGTGGTCGCGTTGCAAATTCACCCTCCTTCTGCCACATTTATTAGCTCCAACTCTCAATACGATCCGTCCAGTTTCAGTCACCATTGTCTGGAGTCTGAAGAGTTTTGGCGGTGTAACTGCAGAGCAACACAGACCCACCAGTGAACAAATATAACGGCGTAGGTCACTTTCGTAGGCTAGGGCGTTGGCTCTGCGTAGAGCCCACGTGCAACTTTAAATCATTTTTTCGGCGGTGTCAGCACTACAAAGACAGTGATGGACGGGAGCCATGCAGCGGGTGACGTGACGGAGACCACGTCCATATTTTATATAGTCGACGCTCCTAACTCTTGTGTTTTACTTTATGGTTTCTTACAACACATACACTGAATTATACAGTGGAAATTATATTTTACTGTGAACTGAACAATAGTACTTGCGCCCTGTGATTGCATTTTCAATCATGCTCAATTGTATCCTGTGGCAATCTATTTAATCTACATCCACTGCAACAAACAGCAGACTAACAAAGGCACTTTATGTAATTCTGCTACCACACACAATGACATCATGCAGTGCATTTATTTTATCCCAGATAATGCACTTCATGTGAAACTGGTCATAAGTCATGTACATGTAAGTAATGGGCAGAGAACTTGCCGGTAATCTATCTCCGGCTATTCTCTTGCTTGCTTTATGTATGAACTTGCTACCTGACGTTAATTATCACAGCTTTCCAATTTGTTCGATGCATAAGCCTCCCTGCCAGCAGCAAGAGAGAAACTCAGAGTTCCTTAACATGTATAAGAAAAAGAACTGTGCATTTTAAATCATTGGTGCCAGATCAAATGAAAAATGACTGCAAACATATTGAATTGTTGACTTATTTCAACATTCAACATATTTTATGTGTCGAATCTCCGATTACACTGTGAGATTTATATCAAAACAGTCTGAGTGGAGATTCACAGCTGTAATAAATATACATACAGTGACTTGAGGAAGGCCAGTGAAACATCCTTCTTATCTTAATATTTCATACATACAGCAGGAGAACAGAAGAGTCCTCCATATTTAATGGCCTAAGGGGGGGCTTCCTAACAAACCTTGAATGGATATACTAAAAAACAAAGTTTTGCATTTCATGACTATTTATGTTGTTGTCTTTGAGTCGATTTAGAGAATTGTGTAAGAGAGTTTTTATGTTTTGAGTTATTTCTGCTTTTGTCACTTCAAGAGTAACAAATCATAAAGGCCTGTCAAGTATCTCTTACTGGTCGCAAAATGCTTTTAATACCAGTTTGTGGACAAAATGTGTTGTGCAATACAAGTTCACAGAAGTTTAAGTTCTAAGATAGTTTTGACAAAAGATGAATCTTATGTCAGATTAAGTGCTGTCACGATAACTGCAAGTCAACTGCAGGTGACAGAAAGCAACCGCCACAACCGCTATGTTCATGTTTCTTCTTTTTTCATGAGGCGAGGGACTTCTTGTTTCACACTTCAATGCAATTGAACGTTAAATAAATTCATAATGACGACAAGAGTTAAGAGTGTAAACAAAAGGGGCATTTAACACACGAATGAACTGCTCCGTCTAAAGGCTGCTTGAAAGCAGCGGGGGTAAAGAGTGGGCTCCCGTTTGTATTTTCCTCTGCACATCAGGTGATGGGTCAAATGTGCGTTAGCATGTTCAATGTGTTTCCATTCATAGACCCTACCATGGTGGAGCGACGGCACATGACACACCATCCTTATACACAACTCTCTCTCAGTTGCTGTTGCAGCTGTCGCGGTGCAGGAATTTCGCCTGTGGTGATTTAGGGTGGCTTAACAGCGCGGCATGCGTTATTATTGCATCTACATATGGTATGTAGACTGATGCACGTAATGCAGTGCAAGTGCAAGTTCCGCCCGGACACTTTTAGCTGTCGGACGTTAGCAACTAGCTGGAAGACCCGCCTGCAGGTTCCCGGTCTGCAGTCGTGTTTAAGACGAGGACGGCATCACCTGATGTGGCGATCACAGGAACCAGGAAAAACAAACTCCTCATCCCCGCTGCTTTCAAGAAGCCTTTAGACTACCGTGGCTGGTAAATTACACTCTTAACTCGTTTTCATTATGAATTTATATAACATCCATTACACACACATTGTGTAAAACAAGAAGGGCCTAGCCTCATGAAAAAAAACTAAAAAACATGAACATAGCAGTTGCTTGCCATCCCCTGTGGTTGGCTTGTTAAAAGTGCAGTATTGTGATATTGCAGTTATCGTGACAGCCCTAGTTGTAGCTGACCGGGAAGCTCCGGCGTTTAATTTGCGCTCTCCATAGTGTGACTGACTCACTCATCCACTTGTTGTGCTAACATCAGTACCTGTTGCTAACAGCTGACAGCTAAACGTGTCCAGCCAGAACTCACGCTCATGAAATGTGGTTCTGCATTAAGTACCATCTATATACCATGTGTAGGTGCACTAATACTACATATCGAGCTACAGAGCAACCATAAATCACCACAGCGGAAATTCCTTCAAAGCGACAGCCCTAATCAGACTTTTCTTTTGCTTATGTGGTGTTTTTCTGTGTGTGTGTTTCTTGGTGTATTTAGGCTGCTGTGATATGTGTCAAAGTAAACAGGGTTTGCAAATCAATACCTTAAAAAAGCCTAATATGTTGTTACGTCAGGCACAAAGCCTCATCCCTGGGGAACCTAAAGAGCAATAGAGGACCATTGAGTGTGCGCTGTCATCATCCAGAGCTATTGAGCTGAACCTCGGAGTCAATACAGGGCAAATGGCTTTCATTGTGTTTCAACGGTTCCCAAAAGAATAAGGAAGAATGCACAAACAATCCACATCCAGATGATTGCTGTGCCCTCGTGTTCCAGCATGAAGCAAATTCAGACAATTTTTAGGAACCAGCAATCCTCAATAAACAGTGTATAGCCTTTCAGCATCGAGGCTGATAGCAAGCGGTGATACATTTTAAAGTGGAAAAAAGATGCCACAGAGGAAAAATGAGATGGCTATGGATAAGTACCTCTTCTTACCACAGCATAGGTTTTCTACTGTAGTTAATGTTGTCAACTTCAGTGACACAGAGAGAAACAGGAATGCAGTTGTAAGCAATATCTGTACACCCAATATTAATTAAATGTTGATAGATTGAATTTATATGAAGCATTATGCAGTAAAACCTCCAATGTAGACTTTGTTATACAACCCCAATATCCTTCACATTTGTATTTTGTTGATGGATATAGATGAGATTAGTTTGGAGGATTCCTGTGTTACAATAATACTGTGTTGGCTAAATGTTTAATTCATCATTCGACTCTGCAGCAAAACAAACAGCTGTTAGCATCACCTTGCTCCTCTGCTCACTTGTCTTCAGTTGTTTGTCCTTCAGCAGCAGAGCTGCTCTTGTCTTAACTTCTTCCCAAGGTCACTTAGCAAATGAGTATGGCAAATGAGTACTGATGAATTACCCTTTATTAATATGAAGTACAGCGACAGAGGGTTGATAGTTTGCGGCTCAACATCAAGTCAATTACTGAGTGAAAATACATCACAAGTACTGAAGCACACAACAGCACAAATCAAAACAGCCACTGATAAAACGTGGCATTCATTATAATTGAAAGCTACATTACACAGGGGACTTTATCCCAGATATTTGGAGTAATTTACCTGGACACGCACACGTTTTATTTAGCAGTGAGTTAAGCCAGGCTACATCTCCTGAACTCCAGTTTTCCTGAGATTTAAGTAAATGTACTTAGACTGTACTTATATAGAGCTTTCCTTGTCTTTGCGACTCAAAGCACTTTACACTAATTCACCACATTCACACACTGGGGCATGCAGAGGTTACCATGCAAGGTGCATGCTCATCAAGGGACATAAACATTCACACACACTCACACGCCGATGGATATACCTTCAGGAGCAATTTGGGGTTCAGTATCTTACCCAAGGATCCTTCGACATGTAGACTGCAGGAGCCGAACCACCGACCGCTCTACCTACTGAGCCACAGCCGCCCCGAGTCTAACAACTATTCCTTGAGAATGCAATCAGTTCAGTACAGAAACAATCAGCCATTTTTCTTTAGTTCAAATGGAAACACCGTGGATGTAAAGAGAGATACAGCATTCGAGTCACGGCCCCTGTTATTGTTATGAAACCAAAAATGTTCAACTGCTGCCTCTAAAATAACCTGGGTGATCGGCACTACTTCTGCACAAAGAGCAGACGCACAAAGACTCCCGCCAGCCGGGCCGGCTAATTCCGGTTTAGCGTTCTGCGAACTACAATGAAGATAAAATGATTTAATCGTGCAGCTCTTCTAAACTTTCCAAATATTATTGGACCAAATGGATGAAATTCTGATAGTGAAAAGTTATTTTGCAGGGTTGTGACGCTCAAAAAAATGTATCCACTGATTTACAGACGTATCTTTCGCCACGTAAGTCTATGGAGAAAAGTCATTTTGGGCCAAATGGCCTCACATGACGGACCCGGTAGTTTTAATACCACTGTTGGGCCACAGCCCGGCACACTTCCTAGGGTCTTGGGAAACACAGGTAAATGACAGCCCCAGGTGTGGTGTTCTTGTCCAATCAGGAGTAGGAAGGCTATAGTGAAGGACAAAACTTTCAATGATTTGTTTTGTACATACAACTTGAAATGACATCTTTCTAAAGCTATTTTAACCATGACCAGGCCTGACCACAGTGAGCAATAAATAAAACTGTGGGATGGCTTTGCCTTGCTAACACATGACAGCAAGGAGCCATACTTTGTACACAGTGAAACAGAATCATGAGAATAAAAAAGTAAAACAACCACCGGGAAGCAATTTGACTGAGTGATGGAGGGGAGCCCCCCCCCCCCCTTAGCTTTGGGTCTCTATTCATGCCTCGAGCCATTTATTTTCATCTCCAGTGAGAATGAAAATTGTCCCACTAATAGATTTATGCTTAGGTTGAACCTTTGGCTGAAACTACAGCTGAGCTTTTAAAATTAGGATGAAACTGCGATAACAGCCCAAGGAACAAAAGAGCCGGCTCTGATTTTACAATGGCTCCGTTCTGAACAGAAACTGAATTTTCACTCTTGTCGTCGTCGTCATGCCTGCCACATCCCTGAACCAGTTACACATTACATTAAGGGTGCACATTTAATATAATTCCCTTGACAGATAAATGATAATTAATTAATTACTTAATTCACTCATTGCATGAGTTAAAATATCGGAACTTCCACGGCGAGCGTCGGGACTACTCGCACAAATGACGCGATGAAAAGAAGATTCCTGCATCCAAACTCGCATGAATTAAGCAAGTAGATTAATTTATTCACTCCCGGTCTGAACACAGTGTTTGGTGTCGAGTGTTTTTAGGGGAGTGCTCAGTGAAGTCTTGTCAAGTCTATATAATAGATACATTATTTGAACATCAAACTTAAAGCAGTCAGAACAAACTCACCTCACCTCCATCGAGTGTTTTAACTGAAATACTAAAACCAGCAGTGGGAGGAAGGCACATTAGCTGTCTCAGGGGCAGGAGGGACAGGCTTTAGCTTATGTGGGTGTCAATCTGAAAAGTGCAAATTACTTTGTTCTTGTGGAAATATGTCTTGAAATACTCTTGATGCATTCCTTAATAAATCGTGGAGGCCGTCCTGCCTTGGTACAGACTGTAAAAAAATGAGTAAGCTGTTTGGTGGAAGGTTGTTGCCACTCTCTTTCTCCTACCATCCTCTCATCTTGGGCCATTTACCCTCCCCCTCTGCACTTCTTGTAGCCTTGGGCTAAAGTGTGAGTATTGTGGTGATTTAGAGGCACGCATAAAACTCTGTCATGCGCACACAGACCAAGACAGACACAGAAAGACTGAGACAGTGGTAGAGGAGTGCTTGTGTAAGTAAGAAATTGAAAGTGTGTGTGTTTTTGCACCTGTGGTGCCCATACACATATCCCTTAACCACCAACAAAGGCTCATTTCCATTTCATTTCAACATGTCAATCTGCTCAACCAAAGAGCACCCATTATTATCACCCTCCGAATTGGGAAAGAAAAATCAATTTCCTGAATGCTACCGACATGACTTTATGAATCCATTGCAGAGGAGAGCTCTTTTTTTTTTTTTTTTTACAGCTCTGCCACATTTCAATGCAGCCACTCACTTCCCCATGGGAGACATCACGGGAGAGGAGGGGGGGGGAAACAGGGAGGGACGCATATATGTAGCTGCGCTGTAAATGGGAGAGGTTGATTACTTGTCATGGTCGAAAGGAAAAGGGTCAAATGATGAGTGTAGAAAAAAGAGAAGGAAAGAGATACTGAAAGGGTGGCGAGGCGAGCGTGGAGGTAGAGATATGGGACGCAGAGAACCCGTGATAACAGAGGGGGGGGGGGGGGGGGGGGGGGG
>JAOVVB010008426.1:0-16882 GCA_028570985.1 Heterobranchus longifilis | reverse complement strand
TCGAGAATCGATAAGAACCGGAATCGATTTGCAGAATCGGAATCGGAATCGATAAAATTGAAACGATGCCCATCCCTGTATATATATATAGATATATAGATATATTTAGAATATTTCACCATTTTACCTTGCTGTCAAACAGTTCTTTCCGACAGGAAACCAAAGCTGTTATATCAAGCTACCAGACTCCATTGACAAAATTGTGATCACTTGTGTTTATTGTGTGACTTTTGGATCCAAACTAACATTGCGTCCACGGCTGTACATTGCTTAGCTTACATTACATAGCTCCAAACATTCATAACCTGTACAGGTAACCTGTCACTGGTTTTTGCTAAGGCTGAGGGGTGTTAACGTTTGAAAAAACCAGAAAAGAACATAGATGGGGTCTGCCTTTAAAATTCCAGCTCACAGAGATCTTAAAAGTAAAATTAAATATTATAATCCCAGAGTTATTAATGAATGCAAAGAAAATATTCTTAGATTTTTAAACTTAACATGCATTTCTGCTGTACTGATACAGTAGCCTCTGCATCGATACGCGTATCGGCATGGAGTACATCACAATATTTTGCTGTATCGATTTTTTGAGCACAGCCCTACAATCTATTGCTTACTCATTTGGAGAGGATGTCTGCCATCTTCCAGAGACTTGTTACACCCTGTGTCCACTCCCGGAATATGTGAAGACTTTGAACTTCAGACTCAGAATGAAGGCCTTGAAGCAGCTCTCATCCAATGGATCATTTCTCCTTCAGTGTTTCACAACATCTCTTATCTGTCACCTCATATAAGCCTGAGAAAGAACAATTAATCTGGCGCTTTATTGATTCAAGAGTAGTGAACGCTATAAATCAAGATTACTGTCATGTTAATCAATATAGTCGCAGTTGCTGAAGTCTTTTCCATTGATAGAATGTCTGTAGTTCTAATAACGGCAATAGATGAGAGACAGGCTGCGACCAATGAGTGTCAGTGTCTGTCAGTGGAATATTGAAACATTTTGCAGTTTCCATCAGCCAATGATGGAGATTTAACACTCATACAGATATTGATATTTCAGTTTATTTTTGATAAGTGCCCCTTATGTTGTTTTTAATAATTGTGGACACAATTATTAACAGGACATTTTACAGATGAAACTCAGTAGCTGCTCTTCCTCTGTACTTTACGGACATCTTGACTGGCTTTAAAGTCAAAGTAAATCATTGAT
This sequence comes from Heterobranchus longifilis, assembly GCA_028570985.1. Classification (NCBI taxonomy): domain Eukaryota; kingdom Metazoa; phylum Chordata; class Actinopteri; order Siluriformes; family Clariidae; genus Heterobranchus; species Heterobranchus longifilis. The sequence continues at coordinate 15,669 of JAOVVB010008426.1, read as the reverse complement.
AGATGAATCGATAATTCGATTAGGGCGTTTTCACACTAGACACGATTGTTTCGTGCCGTGCCCGAGCACGCTTGCATATATAAACCATCGGACACAGTAGGTGGTGGTATGCACGTAGTTGGCTTGCAATCACCAATATACACAAAAAAGAAGAAGAAGCAACCATTTGTTTTGTTCTGTGCGGACTGATAGAATGATGGAATCAATCCTGTTGCTGTGGATGTTTTTACTCTGTCGCCACCAACGACCCCCTCAGCTTGCCTATTTTAATGTTTACCGCGCAGCTCAGAGGATCAAATGGGCCCGTGCTGCGCGGTATCGATGGTTTTGAAAGAGACAGGAGGCGCTGATGACTGCATTCGCAACTCTGCTTGCTGACTGCAACTTCAGGTCATCCGTAAGGTGAGACCAGTTGAAATATATAGCGTATATAGCAGCCGACTTCCTGGTTCCCGGTCCGTGCCCGAGTACACATGAACTGTGCCCGAGACCACCTCTTCAAGCAGTTCGCCATCCGTGCCCGAGCACGGCACGATTGTGTTCACACTTATCAAATGAACCGGACTTTGGGGTCAAGCGTGCTCGGATCCATGCCCGGGCCCCTAGTGTGAAAGCCCCCTTAGTTGCACACTGGCATTGTCTTTCATACCCAAATATGACATATTTGGGTATGAAAGACAACAACAGAGTGCAACTAATTGAATTATCCATAACCTTTACTACTGACAGAATGGAAATTAAAAGCCCCTCAGCAGTTATCACATTAGGATTTGGTACCAAACTCTGTACTTTTAAGGGTACCGACTGAATTTCGCTGCTACTACTGCTCTCACGTACCAAAGTTTGGCACCATTTGATTTCGGCAGTAGCGCCGAAATTCCTGCACAGACACACAGACGCAGCAGAGCTGCGGTGGAGAGAAAGCGAGACTACGTCACCCCTGCAGCTTGTTAAGTCATAGTCAACCAAAAGCAAACCTCATATGAATGTAGAATCTGTAGGCAACAGTGGACGCACTCTGGTTTCCGTTGAGCTAGCCTTGGTTGCATGCAGGTAAACAGTCTGTGTGGAGAGCAAAAGAGACGGAACTCATTGACCAAAACTATTCAAAAAATGATTCAAGGTTAATGCTATAACTACACCCATCTAACCTTACCCACCTCACAAGAGTTTAGCAAATCTTGGGTTACATACTATAGACACGACCATTTTTCACTGGACCAAAAAAGTTATGTTTTATTTACAATAAACATTTGTCCCAAATTGTCTCTAATCCTAAGTAATAGATGTCAGTGATGTTTTTGTTGTTGTTTTTCTTTTTCCAATTTAGGGTATTGTAAAGTTGTAAAGTCTTAAATCTAACTTACATTAGACTGTAAGAACCCTGTATATGCTCATGTTTAAGAATGAGTTTCTCTCAACAAAAGTGAGAAAAACAATCAGTTTTGCTACTCAGACTAAATCTTGATGTTATTGGAGGGATCAGATGGTTCTTTATATGGGCTGCCATCCAAAACAAACTCCATAAAAGACTGTTGGCGTCATCTGAATGAGGTTCTCACTGCCCCACTGTTTTCTTAGTGACAGTCTAAACGCACACACACACAAACGCACACACACACACACAGATAGAAAATAGCCTGTGGGTTGCCCAAGCATCCCTTACAGTCCTTTATTCTCAGCAATAGAGAACATTCATTCATTTTCCATGTGAGGTTAACCAAGGACATGCTTCTGACACTGAGATGACAGGAGACTGCTCTGACTGGACCGTGAAGTTAAGCTGTCCAACAAAAGCCTGCACATCCATCAAGATTTAATCTGGGTCTTTGGCATGACGGGGATTATTTATATTACATTTGGTGCAAGCAATTAGGACAGCGTCTTTGAAGTCTGTCCTCCTCTGAATGCGTTCACACTTTGGTACATTTACCTCGAGCTTTGGGCTCGGTCTGCTTTCACTCAGTCAGCAGCGATCAAACAGATTGAGATGATTCTATGCGTAGAGGTGAGGGGGGAAATAAAAAATACAATATGTTCTGACAGTTAATACAGATATTTTTGTCGCCATTCGTTTTCATACGCTCTGTAAAGTGCCAGACATACTTTCCAGATTTGGCGTCCGCGCACAGCTGCAGATTTGTACCAGGCATGCGGACATACGACGGTTAAATTCGTATCTTATCAGGGTGTGCATCAGTGTATGTCGATCCACACTCCACTCCAGTTGGTTAGTGGTCTTTGTATTCCTTGATGAAAGATGAATAATATAAATGTGGGTTACGGCGGATCTCCTCACCCAACCTCTCTTCAAAACAAGCGTCCATTTTGTTGTGATTGTCTTCTTTTCTTCTTCTTGCCAAACTAGCTCGAGGTGCATACATAGTAGTTACCTGGATGTAACTATGAGTCCGTATGGAGCCCTGTGCATACAGGAGTGTGTTTGCTATGCGTACAGGCCTCACAGTCACTTTTTGGGCGACACGCGGATGCTCACGGCATTGGCATTGGCCAATGCCGATGTGCGGCCTGTTGACTGCCATCGGCACATCGGCACATCGGCAAATTAGATGGCATTCGCCGATGGCAGTTGCCGATGTGTTGCATCTGACTGTAAGGACGCAAACGCGCACGTGCTGTTTGTTTTCAAACAGAAGAAAATGTCGGCCGTGTCAGAGTAAGATCAGCAAGACATGTTCTGTTGAAATTTCAAGAGGAGGTACAACAAGCAGGAAATTTAACACATCAAAGCTCATCGGCCATTTGAAAAGACATGGTGTACGACTACCTGAAAGTTCATAAAAAATGGAGAGATGAACTGGACACTAGGAAAGCACAAGTTACCAGCAGCATGACTCAGTCCATGTTAACCACATCATTCGAGAAAGGGAGAACATTTTCCGCGGACAGCAGTAAAGTGAAAGGGATCACTAAAAAGGTGATGCAGTTCATCAGATGACCAACCTTTTTCCATTGTGGAGGACGTGGGGTTTCGAGGACTGATGGAATTTATGGAGCCCCGCTACGCACTGCCCAGCTGTCGTCATTTTGCTGATGTCTGTCTCCCCGAAATCTACAACTCTGTGGCCACACATACACGAACTACTGGCCCGTGACTTCACTGCCATCAGTTTTACAACTGATACATGGAGTTCAAATGCAGCCCCGTGAATACTTAAGATATCTGCTGTATTATATTGTTTTTATGTTCCTTTACAGCTGTATATGAGTCGTGTGTTAAATTTCTGCCGATGAAAACATTTCCAGAGTTTGCTGCTTCACAATAAAAGCTTTAGAACAACAAAATAACGGAGGACTTTTATTGTGAAAAATTCTTAGGAAATGAAATGTGCTCTTAGCTTCATATCCGGGGGATGATGTCAGTAAATTCAAGTAAAATACAGACTTCGCTTATCCCGTGCAAACGCGCTGCACGAAACACATCGGCATCGGCAAAATTATTATTTTAAACATCGGCATTGGCACAGAATTTTAACATTGGTTCATCCCTAATAAAAAATATAATATAATATAATGGCGAGCGGTTAATGGCGAGTTTGGTTTCACTTTCTCCGAGACCCACACAAGGTGTTTTCTATGCCCTGGTGACCGACTGGCAGGTCGGAGGTTGTAGGGACAGGTTAGGAGGGGAGAGGGAGGGGTTTTATTTTTTTGTGGTGTGTAAAATGCTCTAAACAAATAACAAAATGTTTGTTTTTTTTCAACTGAAATGAAATTTCAGATGAGAGAATAAAGTACAGAAAAAAGGTACCGCTATTGGTTCAAATGTGAACGATACACAACGGTGGACAAGGACTACTTGGAAAGTAGTACAAAAACATCATAAGGTAAATTATGACAACTAGAGGATTAATCATGACATTATGAAGTGTTTCTTTATTTTAACTTCTTTTTTTATCTACTTCTCATCCCAATGTATGATAAAAGATCTATATATATATATATATTCATGTGATTTATTTTGGTTAGAGATCTGACTTAAAAATAGTTGAACACTAAAAAGAAACTCTCCAAATCGTGAATGTCAGGCGGTTAAACAACTGATGAAGTGTGGCCTAGTGCAATTCACAGGCTTATAAAGCATGATTGGGTTGCCTGTTTGACTCGTAAGGAGAGATTACATCAAACTAACCGTTGCTCAGTACCACTTTTGGTAATCTGTTTGATATTCAACCCATGTCACTAGTATTCAGCAGCAGGAGGAGGTGTCCTGAAGGTAGAACGAAATTAGCCTGCTCTTTCTCCCCCTTCACCCTCCACTACCTCCCTCCTCTCCCTCTTTTCCCTCCCTTTTTTCTGTAACTACTCACTGCAGGTGAGAGAGCTGCCTCCGCCCTTCTCTCCGACCATTTCCCTTCTTCCCTCTCTGCAATCACTGACTCTGCTTCCTTCCTTCCTGACTTTTCTTCATCCATTCTTTTATCTTGCTCTTCCTTTCATTCTGCACCACATAGTCCGCATCTATCCCCCCCCCCCCCCCCCCTACCTCTGTACATCCCTGCCACGACCACAGGAGGATTAATAAAGCAATATACTGTTGAGAAACCAACCAATGTCCTGGTGGGGTAATTATCTCCCAAAAATGAAAATTGCGTACTTAAAATAGCCAAGAATGCTTTTCTGCATTTCATTGGAATTTAGGCAACACTTTGTTTCGGGGCGGTGCTTATGTTTGTGTATATGATTAGAAGTCTAAAATAAATCATTGCATGCATAATTTGTAATAAGATATTTATTTCATATAAAATATCTACACAGTAGATATTACATGTATGTCAGTGTACATGTGTACATGTTTTTTTAACCGCACAGCTCTTCCTTCTGGCTGTCCTGCGGCCCTATGCCAAGTTGCTCACTCTCTGCCCAACACAGGTGGGAGGGGCTGCCAGGCCCCCTGTCTGGGCTCGCGTTATGCTTCACATTGGCTCAGAAGACGGGAACAGTTGTCACACTGGTGAAACAAACAAGTTTTAAGGGAGCTTGTTTTGCGACGTGTCCTGATTTCAGTAATTAGATGTGTTTCTGTGGGTAGGGCCCTTAGACAATGCATGGTGGTCTTTTCTTGGCCAAGGAGCGTTGCATTTGGACATTTGACATGACAACATATAACAAGGCTGTAGCTATTCCAGTCCTAACAAGACACTTAATTAAGAAGAGCATGGAAAGTTACTCTTGATGTGTAAACAGACTGTAGTCATTAAAGGTTGATTTTGCTGATTGGCACCCTCTTTTCAGTTTGTTATTTGTTGTTTATGTCACTCCTGCTGCCACTGTTTGAAGTACTCGGCAAACCAATTAGGCACACAACTTCAGACTGAAGTGAATATGATTGGGCTGTGAGATAGAGGAAATCTGGCTGCTGAGACTAAAGCACTAAAAGGAGCTAAACGACTAGATCAAGTCCTTCCAAAATTCTCTTCTGTTCTCATGGACATTCTTAAAAAGGATTTACTATCATATTAGTCTGGCTAACAATGCGAACAGTGCAAGGATAAAGCCTCTGGGAGATCTGCCCTGCGCCTGGAAACAGGAAGTCCGTGTTCCCATTTTCAAAGTCCCTTCAGCAAAAACAACCTCTGAGTTATCAATCTACACGCTGAAATGGCAGGTTTTGAAGATCTGGATCGTGCAATAAGGCAGGCCTGCTCTGTTCTTTCAGTGAATGATTGTAAAGATCTACAAGGAATAATGTTCACAACATTTTTGTGTAGGTGTTCCACCGAAACGGGTTCCTTCCTGACACTATTTTGCACTGTCGCTGTATGTGGGGCATGGCGCCGTCCAGGACAGTTGTGATTGGTTTAAGGAAATACAAACAGGCCAGGGCGTTTTTTCACTATCCAGGAGCGAAAGCACATTGAATCCAGACTTTCCCCCAGCAGCGCTTTGGAGATAAGTCTGGCTACGCAAGACTACTATCATATAAACACAATCGTCTCATTAGGGACACAGCATATGTTAACATGTCAGTATTTGCTATCATTGACACAGATTAGTGATTTCACTAGCACTTTTAGTCATATTTAGCTGCGGCCAGCAGCTCTATAGCTCGCTCTGTCGGTCAGTCCACAAACATGTCCCCACCCTTTGGCGTGCGTGCGAGAATGCATGAATGCATGGATGCATGCACATGTGTGGTCGCAGCTATTGCGAATTTGTTTGGTGAGAAGTTACAAGACCCACAAATGTGTTGAACTTTACATTCTCTTCAAGAAACATCTGCAATACCTCATACCGCTTACTTAACAAAGGTGGAGAAAATGTAGTGGCATGTATAAATCACAGCCTCCACTTCCTCTGAAGTCTGTGTTCTTGCTTTAGGAATTTGTTTCACTCTTGCTTGTAAAATATGTCAAGCCTGAAAATATTCAAATGTTGAATATGGTACTTGTTTAAAAATTAGAGGTCATTCTTCCCTCTCTCGGAACAACGCATCTCTCAAAGGAGACATTCTGACTTGTCAAACACAGGTGTAACTAATAACATTACTCATGGCGGCATTTCATTTAAAGGTGTTTCTTTGTGGGAGCGCAGTATATTTACCCAATGGTTTTTACTCTGTAACAATCGGCAGCAACGTTACGAGATGCTGAGTGTTTATTCTGAGCACAACGATGCACGTTTGGCTTTTTTTCTTGTAGCACTTCCACATCCACACTCAGCTGACACCCGCCCTGCAGCACAGAGGTAGACCATAACCAAATTTTTAGGTTCATTAAATGTACCCGAATTCACAAATATGTAGGATATTAGGCCTACTACAGACATTTGTGTGATCTTACTTCACATCTGCTGACTGTATTAGTATATTATGAATTATCAGCTGAGCATGCAGTGCATGCTGTTTACAGAACGTTATCATTCATCTGTGTGGATGCTGATATTGATGTCGTTAGTTATTGTTATTGGTGTGGATGGCCCTATAAGGGCCAGAGCAAGTAGTCCACTGTACCTTGTGCTGAGCGGCCGACATATTCTGTATCGTGGATATTCCGTATCATAGCAACCAGAATTCAACCATGGCATCTCAGGTGGAAAAAAAATGCGCTCTAGCGCTCCTTGGTGGGCATTTTCAGAATAGCGCCTGATACTTTCAGCTGGGAAATAAAATGGACACAGACAGCCTTATGAAAGTAACAGCGATTGTCCGACCAATGAAAATTTGGTCGGAGAAGAGCATATCGACCAAGCAAACGACCAACCGACCTAAAGACGGCAGCCCTAACTAGGAGTGTGCAATCTGGCTGAAAATGTTTACATTTACACATCATGCAATAGCAATATTTATCATTTAATATTTACATGGATGTCATGCAGGCCAGGGCTCAAGCCAATAACACAATCTCCAAAAGAAGCTTTAAATAAGATGCACTTTGGTTCAATAAACACTTTTTTAGTTGAAAGAAGTACATTTCTCTCAGTAAAGCAAAGGGTGAGCTGTATCAAGCTAAATGTGCGACAGTAGTGAGTGAAGCAGCCCTTTCAAACCATTGACAAATAAAATAATGCCTCAAGTGAGGTGAGTACTCATTCCTAATAATTCTCCTAGTACTTGTGTTGGCTGATCTATTCAATAAAGTACTTGTCATTGGCTTTGTGAAAGTGGCATTGGTGCACCACAAAAGCAAATATTGTGTTTAACCATTACGTGCAATAAAAGAGGCATGCCTGAATTACTGTTCCATTTCCCCTTGTCATGCTCCAGCCTCCTCTGAAAGACAATAATAGGCATGACCTTTTTATGTTATGAAATGCAGAAAGGTCACTTCATAACTGTAGAGTAAATACAAATGAAACATTTCTTTATTTTATTAATTTCTAAGACGAGTTCATGATGCAGTGTTTAGCATACACCGGCTATTGCCATCAGCCTGGCTATGCTAGTTGGCTAACATTTGCTAGCTAGCTACATTACTAATATCTACTGTCAGTGTCTTGCTCTTCTCCAAACCCACATGTTTTCCAGACCACATTTTAAAATATCTCTGCAAAATGTTTTCCTTGTCAAAAATGCTAAAATATGAGATAGACAATATAGGATGAGAGCATTAATTAACATTTGTTTTAGGTGGCTAACTTAGTTAGCTAGCTGCAGCATTAGCTTAATCAAATGAGCCCAGCTGTTATGCTGTCTGCAAAAAAAAGATAGCACCCACTTCCTATGTCAAGCAGGCATAGTCTTCAATAAATATCTGCCTCAAATATTGTCAAGTTAATTAAACACAGCTTACCCTTAGTGTTTTTGCTAAGTGTCCATGTTGGAGTAGTGATAGTGCCCTGTGGGGAGAACTCATGTTTTGTATTGTGGAAATCTTTAACTCTGTTTTGACTGTGGCTGGCAGGAATGATGCAGCATCTGGTTCAGATTATTTTGGCTTTTCATCCATCATTGTCCATCCAATGGTCCTTGACACCTTTACTGAATATTTTCCTCTTGGGATTTGAGATGATTGCAGTCCCTTTCCCTTCCCTTTATTCTTTCTTTCCGTCGTTTTCTCATGCCCCTCTTGGTCTGCAGCAGATCTTTTCATTATTTATAAGCTACCTACCTTGCTCTTTGTGATATCAAAGAAACTCAATATGAAAAAGATTCAAAGTCAGTCTGAACTATACTTGGCCAAGAGTTAACATGTGTCCATGCTCCAGAGTTTTGCTGAATGGATAGTTCAAAGGTGCAATATATAGTCTGTTAGTATTTTTTGTTTGAAGTTTGTAAGAAGTGTGTTTGCTTTTGATAATTTGCTGAATAAAAAGAACTCTTTTTAGAAGTGGAGCACCAACATCATAAGGCTTAATTAAGGCACACATGTAGAGGGGAGTTTGTTTGTTTTGTTTCAAAGCGACTAAACAGAATTTCTCCCTCAATAGTAACAATGAAGTGATCACACAAAAAATAAATGAATCGTGTACTTGAAGTACAACTAAGGTGTGCTACGGTTCTTAAGGACTTAAGATTGTACAAAAGAAAAACAGTGTAGGTTGAGACTTGAAATATCCCGCATGTAGATGTATTTTTTCCTACTGGTTTGTTTTTTTGTTTCAATACTTTTATTTCAATAACAAAGTACACCAAATGTATATAATAATAGACAAGGCATTTTCAAGTTTAACAACCTGGAAAGTATGAATGGATCAATGGACCAATCTATTAATTGGGAAGCACTCACTTTTTTGAACCGAATGTTCAAAAAAGTACACTATCATTGGCATACAATTAGACTTTGTTATGCCAATTCTTGGGCATCTAGAGATGGGGCACTGAACACAGAGTCCAAACGGTGAGCCAAAGACTTCGCAAGGATCTTTACATTGACAGATAGAAGTTATATCGGACGAAATGAGGAACAGTTTGAGGGGTCCTAATCATTCATCAATCAATCATTAGAGAGAAGGAGGCCTGCTTGAGAGTGGGTGGCAAAGATCCTGGTTTGTGTGATTACTCTAAAGTAGTGGAGCCAGTTTCCAGCCATAAGGGTGCATGTGCTATCTGTCGCTCCTCTGCCGAAATGTTGCGCATGTCTAATCAAGAAAATAATTCAAACATTTGGGCTTAGGTTCTGAAAAGCATTATTGATCTCATTGGGGTCAGAAGTAAGAGCGTCTGTGCTGTTTAATATATGGTGATCTGGTTAGAAGTAGGGATGCGCAATATATCTCAGTGCCGAAAATGGGGAATTTATTTGATGTATTATTGTAATAATGAAATTAGAGCCGATAAATCATCGGCCTATAATACGGAGCCAAATTGCTTTCATTGACTTTACAAGCGCAGCATCTACACACTCCATTGTGTACCACCACCTACTGTCGGTGGCGGTATGCACCTTTTAAAGTTGGTTAGCAATCCGCCAATAAACACATATCGAGTATACATTGCTTTGACAGATTATGTCAAAGCATTTAATTTTAATTCTTAGTTAGTAATTCTTGAGTTTTTCAACGACAGAAAACAACACACCCCCAGCTGGGGCATAAATGGAGACCAGAATAACTGGTTTCTGATGTGTGATCTGAAGAGTGCCAGACACTGCTAGAATGTTTTGCTAAAAAATGTGATGATAGATTTTGGCCACAGAGAGCACATGAAAAGTGTTCACTGGAGGGGATGTTTGTGTAAAAAAGAAGGAAGGAAATCTTAATCTTCTTAAATCAAGGCAAAGCAATGGAAGTGAAAACACAAACAGAACTAATTAAGGCCAATTACATCAGCATTTTCCTCCAGTAGGGTCTGCAAGGTTAGTCCTTGGTTTTTGGAACTCTGTGGCAGACATTTTCATGGTGGGTTAATTGAAGTCAGGGGGATTTTAAATGCCTCTGCCATGATCTCTCCGTTCCACGCTGTAAATACACCATTCAGTATGCATTGAGGCGTACGTGTGTGTGTGTGTGTGTATTTTGTAAAAACTGGGCCCTCTCCCGTTCTGATAAGGTCTTCCTTGGGGTTAGCCCTTCAATAGATCACTCTACCTGCCCCAAATGGGAAATTGATTTCCTCCGTTTTTCCTTGCTCTCCCTCACTGAGGCTAATTAGAAATCACTTGGCAGGCCACCTATAGGGGGAATATATAAACACTGAAGATATCAGGTGCACTGTTATGTATTAGGATTTTGGGGGGCACTTTGCCTTCTCCCAAGCTCTAAAATATTCTCACTCATTGTCTTGCTCCTTGCCCCCAGTCTCTCACCTTCCCTCTCTCAATCTCCATCTCTCTATCTGAGCTCTCACTGTAGTGCAGATCTGAGCCTGGCTGTTAGCAGCGAGCTGGGGCTGTATCTGCTTTTGAATGCTCACCCGGCGTAATAAATCAAGAGTGTGGGTCCCCCGGGTGCCGTCACCATCGCCATCAGTTCCACTGTTTTATTCATCCGCTCCTTTGTCTCATCACGATTCTGCCCCACATTAAATTTTTTGTGTGTCTGTGTGTGGAGAGAGGGAGGAGGGAGGGGGGGCAGAATGCATTACTGCAGACTGCTGCTAATCCAGGTGGGCTGTAGGGAGTAGGGGAGGGTGAAAGGTAGGAAGGATGTGACAAGGATGGGAGAATTGAAGGATGTGACGAGGATGAGAGAATTGAAGAAAAGGGGCGAGGATGGCAAGAGAGAGGGGAAAGGAGTTTTGAGGTGTAGGGATGGCGAGATGAAAAAGGGAGAAAGTTATGAGGGAAAATTAGAGCAATCAAGCAAAAGATTAAGAGTTAGGGCAGGGGAAAAGATAAATGGAAAAAGATAGACAGCAAAGGTAAACAGCTGTGAGAGCGATGCTGGGCCAAAGAAACCGTCGGCAAAAGATGGAGCAAAATGTTGAGGGAGAAGAAAAATGGCAGTGATGAGTAAATGGGAAAGCAGCAGCAAAAAGAGAAAAGTTACACTTACATGACTTGTGGTGATCAAAATAGAGGAGCAAATAGTCACTCGGCCACTGTGGGAGAAGAAAAATAACCCCAATGGGAGACCAGTATAGTAGGGGTTTAATTCCTCCTATGGTGGCAATGAATTTTGTGTCCTTTGATTTTTCTGTCAAAGAACAAGATATTTTCTAACCCAGTTGCTCATATTTTATACAAATTATTCAACAGTTTTATGCCCAGTCAAGCCTTGGGAAGTGTTCCAGCAGACAGTCAACTAACTGCTTATGCAGAAAATGAACACGACTTCCAGAAGCCTGAATGCCTGAAATATCTCCTCCCACCTTGCTTCTCTGCTGGGCTGTGTTAATCACCGATGGTCCTATGTTTACTCATGCGAGTCTGATGCTTGTAGAGGTTTTTTACACAGGTGAGGCCACACAGGATATGGATGAGACAAATGATGTGGGTGGCACTGCAATTAATTGCCCCTCGATACTGAAGTCTGTATGCGAGGGACTAAAGGACCTACACTTGTGAATACATGCATTGAGTGCAGTTGCTGCACCTGTTGTAGCCAGCAGAGAGATGAGGGATAATTGATGTTTGAGAAGAAGTCTAGTACTTAAGAAGAATGCTTAAAAATCAAGCCCATTCTTTAAAAATGTCTGGCATCTGTCTCCATAACGTTCCAATGTTTTTGAGTTGTTTTGCAAAGGCACATCGTCACATTTTTTATGTACTTCCCAATCCTAGACTTAAAAAGATGGACGATGCCTCTCCTCTTCCTCCCTCTGTATAAAAGTGAAGACAAAATATCCCAGGTACAAGCGCTGCCATCTTGTAATTTTGGAACCAGAGTCCCGCTCATACACCCGCCCGACCGACCACAAATCAATCACTGCTGTCAATCATGACGTGTCACCCTCGTTTTTATAGCATCAAATAACTAATTAAAACCAAACTTATCAGAAAACGGAACACTTGAACATACATCCGTGTGATAAGAACTACCTAAAACGACAGACACCATCTTTGGGAAAAATGTATTTGACGTGTACTTTGAGTTTTTAGTTTGACTCATGTCCCATCCGCTAACATGGAGGGGGTTTATTACGTATACTGCAGCCAGCCACCAGGGGGCAATTGAGATGTTTTGGCTTCACTTTTGTGGAGCTGTCCTGTCCAGCATCTTTATATACAGTCTTATGGTCCATATCCCGATCCCTAATTTCTAATTTGAATGTTATGGCTGCATTTATGAAATGTAAAATTGGCATACATATGGGCCTTTTTATATAGACTAAATATGATAGCTGATACAGTGTAAAGCAGGCATGTCCAAAGTCCGGCTTATCTCTGAAAATATATTATATGTGGCCTGCCACACAATATTGGTTAATCAAGCAAGTTCACTCTGTATTTTTTCCGTTCACCTTACGACAGCAGCACTATCAGACAGTTTGTAGATGTAAGAATTATGGTACCCTCCGTACTATACACGCACACTGTGCATTTCCTCCCTCTTGCTGTCATACATGCTGTTAAACGACTATTGACAAGGCGATCACGTAGAATTCTTTTTACTTGTTCTCCCATTCAGAAAGATAAACTAGGATATGTGCACATGTGAGCAAACAAACACAACATTTCCCCTTCCACACCATCTCCCCATTCCCACTACAAAAACAAAGCCCTGTGACAAGCAGCGGTGTCAAATGTGCATATGGTGAACTCGTCAGTGTATTACGCACACAAAGCAGCTGCTTCACTGTGCTCTCACTCCCTCTCGTGCATCAGTGCATCACCGAGTGTGTTTGTCTGCCTGTTTGTGGCCTAGCGTGCACGTTTGTCTGTGCATGCGCGTGTAAGGCAGGCAGCTCTCCGCAGGGCTTGCTTAACTAAGATTAATTGCACCTAATCCACTGTGCCAGGTGGAACATGGACCATGGTGGGTGCGCTCACACAAACACACAGACGCAGTCACAAATAGGCACACACATCCCATTATAGCCTTGCTGCTGGAAATTAGCCTCGTACCTCTCTTGACACTCCGGACCAGACCACTACTCGATACCACCATTTACTCCGAGACAACTCGCACATTTATCACTGTTCCCTCCTTCCGACAGATGAACGCACAGACGGACAAAACGCCATGACAGAAGTACGAGCTATCTGCTCTCTCACATCAGCACCAGCTGACCTTGACAATACGTAGAAAGAAAGTGTTTGTCCTGCTTTCTCTTTAGAGGAAAAGGAAGTAATGTGCTTAAACGTAATGTCTTTGACAGTATTATCCAAGATGCAGCATGTCTGTAGGCCCAGTGGAGTTTAACTGAATACGTGGAAGTGAGACAAGGTCAGCTATGCTTACTGAGCAGGGTAGTAAGGTGATGTTAATAATTAGCTACATCAATTAAAAATAATGATTTTTAATTAGTGTTTTTGTTCGTATACTCATCTGTATAGTGCTGAAATGTTGTTGGCCTGTCAGGTTACACCTCCTCCATGTTTTAAAGTATGTAAAAGATCCATAATTTGTTTAACACAAAAAAATGAAAAAATTAAATCTACTCTTCCCCCTCATTAAAAAATTCTGATCTGGCCTCAAGCCATGCCCACCACCGCTGCCATAGTTACGCTAGTCACTCGTGGCTGGGGGCATTCCACGTGATTTGATTGGTTCCTTATGATGTCATAAAACCTGTCTGTCTGAATCTGGATTTTTGAAACTGTTGACTGCTCATTTCACTCATGATATGTCTTGTAGCAAATAAACAACACCATATAGACGTGTTAACAAGGTTAAAAACTTGATTTTTTATGAGTGGCTCTTTAACATTGAGTCAGTGTGCAGGAAATGATGATATAAAAATCAATGATGGTTTAGAAACAACCTAGGTGTCATATCTTGACAGTAAAGCTTCGCTAAACTTTTGCTTCCTAAGCGAAACATTTATTTTACTAATATATTATAAGATTTGTTATATATATATAGAAAAAGTTTTGTCAGATATGTGTTCATATTACAGAGATGACCTACGATAAAGGCAAAGTCATGACTCATCATTTTCTCCTCTCTGCATACTGAACCTTGGAGATCAATAGTCATGTCATAGGTCAACTTTCCCTTGTGCTGTCATGCACGCACACGCACACGCACACGCACACACTGTTGTGTGCTACACTTAGCAAATTGCATTCACAGACGAAAGAGCGTCCGGTTGCCTTCCTTGTACCTTTCACACTTTCTCCTTTCTTCCAGTGCGTCTCCTCCCTTCTCCTCTCCACCTCTCTATGTCTGTCTCTCATGTATGTTGTAATGATGTTGAGTGGTAGAACTCATTAATCTTATGGCTGTGTTGTCATGTAGATACTATATCTACATCACTGCTTCCCAACCTTTTCCCCCTGACGTACCCACTCAGTCTTGTCAGATGAACTCAAGTAACCTTTCATCAGTACCGCTCGTCTGCCTGTTGTTTGTTTCAAATGCACTCAGTTGAGTTGATTTTAAACTGGGTAATACAACAGTGCTAATCCCATCAAAGTGGATTTTATACGGTTGAACCGTCAATGTTTTAGGTCGGTTTGGTCAAGTTTGCATTCAAACTAAATCGCTTCTATCTATTTTGAGCATTTTTCCATTACTTGTCTCTCTTTCAACATATATCTATTTATTTCAGCTAAAACTATATATACAGTATATATATGATTTCCGTGGTTGACAAATAGTCATTCAAGCCATTAGTCGACTAGTTGTTTATGATTTTCATTCAGATATCTTGAGGTCAGAGCAAGGGACCCCTTAGAAAATGGCCATGCCAGTTTCCCTCGCTGAAATGTAGCCGAACTTTGGAGTGTTATTTATCCCCCTTCCTGACAAGCTAGCATACCATGGTTGGTTGCTTAAGTTTCTAGTTTAATATGATACCAATATATTTATTTTAGCTTCAAGCTCCAGCCCACTCCAGCTCTGAAAGACAGTATGTCGGCCGGGAGCGCCGGGTCTCTAAGGATTAAGGAGCGGTAATGATTCTGAATGTGTTGGGGAAAAAAACAGCAAGGAGACTGAACATTGTTGTTAACACACTATGTTACATTATTACAGAGAAATACAAAACTGTAATGTTAAACATCTAAAATCTCCATTTAATTTACATGCGCAGGTACAAAGCTACGAAGTAGACTAGTACTTTCATATTTTAGATGATAAGTACATTTCTGTCTGTCTGTCTGTCTGTCTGTCTGTCTGTCTGTCTGTCTGTCTGTCTGTCTGTCTGTCTGTCTGTCTGTCTGT